>VYZU01026551.1:0-179621 GCA_013401355.1 Ceyx cyanopectus | reverse complement strand
AGAAGAAGAAGAATATTCAGGAGAAAGTACTAGAAATATTTGTTGTGATACTTGGGATAAGCACTGTAACCATGATCCTCCACTTGCAAAGACTCAGAGAGGAAAGAGTTTATAACAGATGTCCTGACAGAAAGACATAGAAAATCATTTAAATAACTGAAAGTGCCATTTATTTAATAACAGTGTTTCTTTAGGCAACCTCAGTTGCATGATTTGGCATTTCTAATGTAAATTATTTTGATCAATATATGCCACAAAGAACAAACACATGTGTAACAGAACTGACAATAAGACTACAGTGAGTAATTCTGTTTGAAATGAGATCTTCTCTCAATGAGTAAAGCTCCTTGAAATTACACCTTTGTGAGATATGATCCCAAGATCCCATGCCACTTCAGCAGGACTTTATAAGTATGGTATTATTATATATGTTGAGGCTTTTGAGTACTATATTGACAACAAAAAAACAACAACAAAATGGATGTTTAAATATTAATAAGAAACTCATTTACTACAATGTCAAAGACATATGAGAAATGAAAATTGAAACTCCTGGCAAAAATATGTTAAAACACTGTGACCGAAAAGAACAAAGCAAAACATAGAAAAGCTAAAAAGGAACTAAATAATGAATGAATTAGTGGTTCCTCTTGCATTGTTAAACATACAACAGAGGATCAAATGACAAAAAAAAAAGAGAACCAAACATGAAAGCTTCTTTCTGGAAGAAGAACTGTCAACATTCTAAGAATCCATATTTAATTCAGCAAAAACATAAAAAGGAAAAAATATAAACAAAAATTCACATTGCTTATTTAAAAACGTTTGGAAGTTTACTTTTTCTCTTTTGGACTGACTTTTTGTCAAGTTGGTATGCTTGTGAACTTAATATATAATTGTTCAACTAGGGGTTGAAAAATAACCCAAAGCTGTAATTATATAAAACCTATTCATCTTTCATGCAGTCCCATGATAGGTTTACCATTTATCAGTATGTCTGGTGATTTAGAGAGTGATGACATCTGCTCAATGACTGATCCACCATGCTCCTCTGTTTTCTCTTCATTTTATTCTTATAGCAAAATTGCTGAGTCTGTTACTGCTTTTATTAGACTCTGGGAGTTTTGCCATCTCCTTGGGTCTCACCTGAGAAAAAAAAAAAACAGACTCATGTTGCCAAAACCCAAACCAGAAGCTATTTCCATCCGATGTGATCTTTTTTTTTCCACTGTCATTTCAGTACCTAGGTGCAAGAACAGATGTAGGAACATATAATCCAGTCTTTTATCACTGGTTAGCACTTGTGTGATAAATCCTATTTAAAATGTCTTATACACCTAAATCAGCTTTTTTTTTTTTCATTATTATTATTTCTGCAAAAGTCAGGCTTGTTGGTCAGCCTGACCATCATCGTGGACTTTATACTGTATTGCCATTCTGGAAATGAGGATGTCTGGGGAAGGTGCAATAGTGCAGCCTTTTCTCTCATGCCAGCAGGTCAGGTGCAGCCATCCTCTGCTAGACTCTGCAATAATTTGCTGCTGTCACTTAGCACACTATGGTTGAGGTTTTTCCCTAATCTTCTTCCTTTTTGCTTCTGAGGGGAGAATTCATCTGTGTAACTGTGTCTCAGATTTTGTTTGGTGTTTGGATACCCCAGCCAGCCACTAGCTGTCTCTCCAGAAGGTGTTGCTTAGATAAAGCTGTGTGTCAAGTCCCCTAGTCCTCTGCAACCATCCACAAACCACACATGAGGGTATTGGAAGTGACCTTACATGCTTATATTTAGGCAAATAAAGCTGTGATTGACAGAATTACTTNACACAAATCCAAAAAAAACCTTTCTTATACAAAACTTCATAGATCTGGCTCCTAACTAATGAAAAAGAAGTTTCTAAATACTTTTTGAAAATGGAACTTAGATATTAAAGTCTTTGATATGTTTCAACCAGGCTTAGAACAGGATTAAGTCAAAAGATAGAGATTATATCTATTGAAACCAAAGACTGGATTGAATACATATAAACATTTTTTTCCTGTTTCTTAGCATGTTATTTTTGGATTTGTGTTTGGCTTTGTCTTGTTAATAATTCTAGGATCTGGTTAGAGCTTTGAAGAAGCAGAAGAATATTCAGGAGAAAGTACTAGAAATATTTGTTGTGATACTTGGGATAAGCACTGTAACCATGATCCTCCACTTGCAAAGACTCAGAGAGGAAAGAGTTTATAACAGATGTCCTGACAGAAAGACATAGAAAATCATTTAAATAACTGAAAGTGCCATTTATTTAATAACAGTGTTTCTTTAGGCAACCTCAGTTGCATGATTTGGCATTTCTAATGTAAATTATTTTGATCAATATATGCCACAAAGAACAAACACATGTGTAACAGAACTGACAATAAGACTACAGTGAGTAATTCTGTTTGAAATGAGATCTTCTCTCAATGAGTAAAGCTCCTTGAAATTACACCTTTGTGAGATATGATCCCAAGATCCCATGCCACTTCAGCAGGACTTTATAAGTATGGTATTATTATATATGTTGAGGCTTTTGAGTACTATATTGACAACAAAAAAACAACAACAAAATGGATGTTTAAATATTAATAAGAAACTCATTTACTACAATGTCAAAGACATATGAGAAATGAAAATTGAAACTCCTGGCAAAAATATGTTAAAACACTGTGACCGAAAAGAACAAAGCAAAACATAGAAAAGCTAAAAAGGAACTAAATAATGAATGAATTAGTGGTTCCTCTTGCATTGTTAAACATACAACAGAGGATCAAATGACAAAAAAAAAAGAGAACCAAACATGAAAGCTTCTTTCTGGAAGAAGAACTGTCAACATTCTAAGAATCCATATTTAATTCAGCAAAAACATAAAAAGGAAAAAATATAAACAAAAATTCACATTGCTTATTTAAAAACGTTTGGAAGTTTACTTTTTCTCTTTTGGACTGACTTTTTGTCAAGTTGGTATGCTTGTGAACTTAATATATAATTGTTCAACTAGGGGTTGAAAAATAACCCAAAGCTGTAATTATATAAAACCTATTCATCTTTCATGCAGTCCCATGATAGGTTTACCATTTATCAGTATGTCTGGTGATTTAGAGAGTGATGACATCTGCTCAATGACTGATCCACCATGCTCCTCTGTTTTCTCTTCATTTTATTCTTATAGCAAAATTGCTGAGTCTGTTACTGCTTTTATTAGACTCTGGGAGTTTTGCCATCTCCTTGGGTCTCACCTGAGAAAAAAAAAAAACAGACTCATGTTGCCAAAACCCAAACCAGAAGCTATTTCCATCCGATGTGATCTTTTTTTTTCCACTGTCATTTCAGTACCTAGGTGCAAGAACAGATGTAGGAACATATAATCCAGTCTTTTATCACTGGTTAGCACTTGTGTGATAAATCCTATTTAAAATGTCTTATACACCTAAATCAGCTTTTTTTTTTTTCATTATTATTATTTCTGCAAAAGTCAGGCTTGTTGGTCAGCCTGACCATCATCGTGGACTTTATACTGTATTGCCATTCTGGAAATGAGGATGTCTGGGGAAGGTGCAATAGTGCAGCCTTTTCTCTCATGCCAGCAGGTCAGGTGCAGCCATCCTCTGCTAGACTCTGCAATAATTTGCTGCTGTCACTTAGCACACTATGGTTGAGGTTTTTCCCTAATCTTCTTCCTTTTTGCTTCTGAGGGGAGAATTCATCTGTGTAACTGTGTCTCAGATTTTGTTTGGTGTTTGGATACCCCAGCCAGCCACTAGCTGTCTCTCCAGAAGGTGTTGCTTAGATAAAGCTGTGTGTCAAGTCCCCTAGTCCTCTGCAACCATCCACAAACCACACATGAGGGTATTGGAAGTGACCTTACATGCTTATATTTAGGCAAATAAAGCTGTGATTGACAGAATTACTTTTCACACTACTGTTGGCTCTTCCCAGTCTCCAGGTAAGATCTTGCATATTGAAATTCAGCATTTTATTTCATCTGGCTCAGGTCCAGGTGATTAGAAGATTATGGTCACGGATAGTCTATGGCACAGAGAGCAGGGACCTGGTCCCAGGACAGGAATGGGCACCTGATGGTAGGAGCCTGTGCAGAATACAGGCTGGGGCACAGGGATCCCCTGTCTCTTTCCTTGCTGAGGAGGCATATATGGATGTCGCATAAACTGAAGTCTGTGGGGGCAATAGAGGTTAAGGTTAATTAGAAGAAAGGGATTGCTGCTTTGTCATGAGATCGTGATTGGACACAGCCAGATGCACATTAAATAAGATTATTTAATTACAGAAAAAGAAAGGAATTAACTTATTTCTGTAAAGTGCTTGAAAACACAGCAGTTGTTGTATCAAGCCAGAAGCTCTTTGGTTGTTTTAATTCTCATTCATTTTGATGAGCTGGTAGCAGGGATAGGCATAGGAAGAATCTTCTGCATGAAGACATATGTCAGGGATAGGAATCCAGTGAAAAACAGCTTGAAAATCGGTTATGCCAGTCAGGATGAAACTTATTTATGTTATTTGGTCTTTTTTTTTTAATATTCAGATGAGACTGCTAAGTTAGCATATAAACTTTTACACAATATATCTTATATGTTTAGAAGTACATTAAAGGCTACTGTCAGATTTCCTAAATACTCAATTGCCTAACTTGGAAAAGACCTTTAAGATCATCAAGTCAGATCCTTAACCTAACACTGCCAAGTCTTTGATTAAACCATATCCCTAAGCACTATGTCTACATGATTCTTAAATCCCTCCAGGGAACAGGACTCCACCACTTCCCTAGACAAGCCGTTCAGTAAAGAAATTCTTCCTCATATCCAATCTAAACGTCCCCTGGCACAACTTGAGGCCATTTCCTCTTGTCTTATCACTTGTTACTTGGTTGAAGAAACCAACCCCCACCTCTCTACAACCTCCTTTCATTTTGCTATAGAGAGCAATAAGGTCTCCTCAGCCTCTTTTTTCTCCAGGGTAAACAGGCCCAACTCTCTCATCTGCTCCTCAAAAGACGTGCTCTAGACCCCTCATCACCACCAGTACCCTCCACACATCTCAGTTGTATTATAAATAATACAATTTCAATCTTTGCTATCCTTTTAAACTTGGCACTTCTCTACTTTTAGAAAGCAAAATGGCTGCCTGCAGATGAGGGGAGAGAATAGGATATTGTCTGCCTAGACCTCAACAAGGCTTTTAATACTGTCTCCCATAAAATCCTCAAATAGAAGCTGATGAAGTATGGCATAGGTTAGCAGATGAAGATGGGGATTGAAAACTGAGTGGCCAGAGAGTGGTAATCAGTGACATGAAGTCAAGGTGGAGGTCAGTAACTAGCAGTCTACCCCAGGAGTCAATATTAGGTCCAGTGCTCTTCAACATCTTCATTAATAATCTGGGTGATGGGGCAGAGTGTGCCTTCAGCAAGTCTGCTGATGACACAGAACTGAGCAGAGTGGCTGATACAGCAGGGAGTCGTGCTGCCATTCAAAAGGCCCTCAACAGGTTGGACACAATGGCTGTCAGGAACCTCGTGAAGTTCAACAGAGGGAAGTGCCACGTCCTGTACCTCGGGAGGAACAACTCCCTGCACCAGTACTTGCTAGGGAATGACCAGCTGGAAAACCTATTTGCAGAAAGGCCCTGTGAGGTCCTGGTGGACAAGATGTTGAACATAAGCCATCAGTGTGCCCTTAACACAAAAAGCTAAGAGTATCCTGGGCTACCTTAGAGGACTAATGACAGCTGGTGAGAGAGGTGATCCTTCCCCTCTACTCAGCACTGGTTAGGCCACACCTGGGGTGCTGCATCCAGTCCTGGGCTCCCCAGTACAAGAGGGACTTGAAGCTACTAAGAGAGAGTTCAGCAAATGGCTGCCAATAAGATGATGAAGATACTGGAGCATCTCTTGTGTGAACAAAGGCTGAGATTGATGGAACTGCTCAGATAGAGAGAAGGTGTTTCAGGAGGGATCTCACTGGAGGTTGTTGGGTCTCCATCTTTGGAATTATTCAGAACCACCCTGACATGGTCCTGGGTAATGTGCTCTGGGTGGTTCTGCTTGAGCAGGGGGGTTGGTCCAGATGACTTGCAGAGGTCCCCTCCAATATGAACCATTATGTGATTCTGTGAAAAATTATTTGAGCCTAGATTTTGATTGATAATTTCTGATAAATCATCTACTTTTTCAGTAGATGATTTCACTTTCATGGGTTTCAGAACACAAAATGTAAAATTGTGAACTTTGTGANTGAAAAATCTCAATCCTCCTCTGGGATAAAACCAATAATTATTTTCCTGCTCCCTATCATTGAATCCCCAAATGAATTACTAGCATCAACTGAATCAACAGAAGATTACCACACAAAATTGCCTTAGGCAACACAATATCCTTATGGATTTTATTATGCTCCCCATTTTAAGTATAAAGAATTTATTTTTGTACTGATAGAATCTTTCAAAGCAGTGAGCTTTCTGAAGTTCAGTCTCTGTGAAGTTACTAAGATTTTTAATTAATGCCATGAAGACACTCCAATCTCTTTTGTATAATATACAGTTAATTTAAATAAGCTAAAAAAAAATTTTAAAAAAATCCCCTTTACTAATAAGTTTCCATTCTCTAATTCCTAGGAGTTATTAGCAGGCAGTCTTGCCAAAACTGTATGATTTTATATCCACCATGTCTGCCTTTAGCATCTTTAGATGATCTTCTAGGTCCCTTCCAACCCCTCACATTCTGTGATTCTGTGATTCTGTGATTCTTTATGCTGAATTTTCTGATGCTGGGAGATCCAAATTAGACTTTTTGAAGTATTTTAACTTTATTTTTGACATGTATATATATATATATGATGTGTGAAAATAACAGTGTTAGTTATCTTGTCAGAAAGTTTGACAAAAAAGAAAGGCTCATATTAGCTAAGTTGTGTTTAGCTCACCACCTTCACTCGTTAGGGAAGAACTGGTAGGTGGAAACCACAGATAATGTAGGGTTCAGAGCACATGACTCAAGGAAAAAGATTTGCCTAAAGTGGCCTCTGGCTTAGTGAATAAAGAGACTGCAAGAGGTAAAGAAGTCCTAAGAGAAAAAGGGCAACAGATTGATGTAGTAAGCTGTTTAAGGTAGTATCTGATTTGTGAGCAAGGGATCATACCCTGACACTCTCTGCCCTGGTAGCAAACACATTGGATTATGGAGACAGACTGTTTTAAAAAGTGGTTATAGTGCAAAACAAATATGAAGATAAGCATTGGATGTGTTTACAAGACAACTGTACACAATTTTCCAAGGGAAGAGGTTGGAAAAGTGATGTTAGCAATTAGATAAGGACAAGAGAAAAGTGGCTATTTTTAAAACCCTACAGGAATAGGCTTTGGTGGACCATATGGTCTTCCTCCCTGAAACACTCCTATCACTTTTGAAATAAAGGTCTGTACTTAGCCCTTCAGAAGAAGAGTAAGTCAGATGGTGGGTGTGCAATACAGACATTCTGTCAATATATAGACCATATAACATCTTAGTGAAAGGACTGTGAGAGAGGTAGGACATAGAAAGCATCTGCCACAGCACACAGTGCAGATGAAGTTCCCTATACTACAACCACTGTTCAGAGCTGGATCTGGGAGTAAAGCATACAGGAGTCTTTTGTATTGAGAACTGGTCAACAAAAAGAGACATTTTGCTGTGTAATTTCGGTCAGAGTGCCCACTGTAAGGGAACTTTTGTCATTTAAAGTCTGAGGTTCTTAGTTTAATCCCATACAGTGCATGTTCCTTCCTTAGCCCATAAAAGGCATGAGAAGCCACACATTGCTCACAATTGTAATATGTAAACCTTCTATCAGCTCACCTACCAATCACTTACAACTGTATGAGCCTTTGGTCTGTGTTAATGACTCATACAGATTTGAAGGGATCCCATACAATTGTCACCAATGTTATCAGAGGTAGTACATTCACTTGCATTCACTTGCTTTGACACTGTTGTCTTAGTCTGTCATGACAACTGTCCATCTGTGTCCTTCCAGTGTAAAACAGGAACATTAATGTTTTACTCCATCCCTCTGAAAGCTGAGGACAGCACTGCTAGATTGTTTAATATCTTCATTAATGATATTGACAATGGCAGATGACACCAAGCTGAGTGGTGCTGTGGAAAGGCTGGAGGGATGGGATGGCATCCAGAGGGACCTGGATGGGCTGGAGAGGTGGGCCCAGGGGAACCTCATGAGGTTCAACAAGACTAAATGCAGAGCCCTGCATCTTGGTGGGAACAACCCTCACTATCAGTACAGGCTGGGGGATGAGGTGCTGGAAAGCAGCTCTGCAGAAAAGGGTGAGACCTCCCCTGGAGTATTGCATCCAGTTCTGGAGCCCTCAGCACAGAAAAGACATGGAGCTGATGGAGTAGGTCCAGAGGAGGGCAACAAAGATGATCAGAGGGCTGAAACAGCTCTGCTATGAGGACAGGCTGAAGGAGCTGGGGCTGTTCAGCCTAGAGAAGAGAAGGCTCTGGGGAGATCTTAGAGCACCTGCCAGTGCCTGAAAGGGGCTCCAGGAAGGCTGGAGAGGGGCTGTTTCCAAGGGCCTGCAGTGAAAGGACGAGGGGGAATGGGTTGAAATGAGAGCAGAGGAGATTGAGACTGGATCTCAGGAAGAAGTTGTTTCCCTTGAGGGTGGTGGCTCAGTGGCACAGGCTCCCCAGGGAGGTGGTTGGGGCCCCATCCCTGGAGCTATTGCAGGTGAGGTTGGCCAAGGCTCTGAGCAGCCTGGTCTAGTTGAGGGTGTCCCTGCTCCCTGCAGGGGGGCTGCACTAGATGCCCTTTGGAGGTCCCTTCCAGCCCTAAACATTCTATGATTCTTCTGCCTTGTTACATGATGATGATGTATGGAGATGTATGATACACCATTGTGTTTTGCAGCTGCTTTCATTTTTGTTGTGCATTGTGACCCCTTGCAATCAAGTCAGGGGGCATTCTGAAGGCTTGAGTTACCTGCACACTGCTCAGTTATATTGAAGGACATGGTGGAACTGCTTTGTCAGTTTGTTCTGCACACTTACACTTTGGTGCCTCTTTTCAGCTCTTCCTAAATCTGCATGTTGTAAGTATAGTACCGATCAAGTACTGCTGATCACTTTAAAAGAGACAGCAATGAGATCACTTTGCCCTTTGTGTAAAACCATAGCAACCACAGCAGCTTTAAAGTCAGTGAACTATAGCAATAATGTAAGTCATATTAAGGCCAGATCTTACAAATTCTAAGAAAGCAAACCCATTAAATCTGTGGGAAATTGAAAACCTGGGGTGAAGTAAAAGGGGAAAGGGACCAGCTCCTAGACAGGCTGTGTAATCACAGGCATTGCAAACACAGCCATTACAGAGCCTTGCTGCAGGAACTGTGAGAGTCATTCCCAGCTTAGCTGTTCTTTTGTATATATTTAAGTAGAGCACGACAATGGAAACAAATGTCTTAGCGGTCACAATGCCTTCCAGAGCCTGCAGGTAGCCTGAACAGCAGCTTTGAAACACTTCTGTCACCTCTGGGCATAAAAGCAAGACCTAACCATAACATTCCTCCTTTATCAACACCCCCAGTGTAATTTCTATCTGCAAAAGAAGAGTCAAATATCAACAGCTTGTGGTTACTATATTCTGGAAAGAGAGCCTGGTTCTCTGTCTCTCCAGAACGTGTGAAAGCCCTGGACCTTTCAAAGAGAAAAAGGAGTCTTTCCGAGAACCACAGAATGGTTTGGGTTGGAATGGACTTTAATGGCTCCCTCTGTCCCCAAATATTTTTTAATCCATTGTTTCATAGTCACCACCACCACATTTGAAAAAAATGGACATATCTCATTGACACAAAGTTATCTCAAGCTTTGTGAAAAGAAGAGGGTCAAGAAAGGAGGCAGAATTAACTCAAACTTCATTAAGTATTAAAGAATCCACAGTGAGCTCAGGTCTGTGCCCTGCTTACACACATGTACCTTTGTTTACATGCATGAAGAGGATTTTAGAAGTATTGCCATAATCTTCCTTTTCTGATTAAGTTTATGTTGCAATCTGACAAGTGAAAATAATCGAATCATAGAGTCATGTAGGTTGGAAAAGATTTTTAAGATCATTGATTCCAGTCATTACATCAATCTCCTCATCACTTGTCCTCTAGTAAATCAGAGGAAATCCCAGAGGCATGCATCCTTCCTTCCTTCTTTAGATGAAGATTCACATTTTGGTTCACCAACCCACTCACACTAGTGCCTTTACTCTTCCAGCACATGGACAGCTATATAGAAATATCCTGATAAACATTACTTTACAATGGGTAAACATGCTCCACCAGGAAATACATGTTCAGAAGATTCATAATAAAAAATGCATGATTCTTCAATATTCAGGAGGATAAGCTTGTATTTCTGATGATTGCCTTAGCAAGGAAAATAATGTTTAAGTCATTATCATTGCCTCTGGCTTAGATTCAGGAAGCTTCTTTTTACCTATCTCTCTCTGCTTGTCTTCCATTCTGGTGATTCCAGATCTTCAGAAATCCCAATAGTGAAGACAAGGCAAAGACTCCCAGTAGTACTTCAAGGCACTCTGGTCTAGTCACAATTTTGGGTCACTAAGAGAAAGGTCAGCTGACTGCCAGGGAATGGAAATCAGCTGCTGGCACTCAGAACACACATACACACACATATACACACGCTTGTGTGTACAGAGGACACAGGGAACAGAAAACCCCTCACTCAAGAGTTGCAAAGGAGCTCAATAAGAAAATAGGCCAGACTGCTGACCAGGCACAGGGCATGGACAGACATACTGACTGTCCACACATAGCTTACCCTTTTTGCCCCTTTAACCCTATATTCTTGTTCCTCTCTAAACCACCCTGATCCCTCCCTTTCCCCATAGCTGGTTCTTCCCCAGATACCCCATACTGTCTTATGCAATCCCAAAACATTCTTTCCTTGCATTCAGTAATGCCTGCAGTCTGCATGGCCACTCCAGAGAGCATCTCCATTGCTACAGTGGGTGGATGTCCCCAGTTCATGGGGCTGAGGCTCTCATGGCACAGCTGGGTCAGTGATGGTGGATTGACAGGAGCTCCTTTCCACTGGAAGCCTGGGGTTTTGCTGTCCACTATTGCCTCTCTATGTTCCTTTGCCCATGTGCACAAGTGTGCATGTCATTTGCATGCATGGAAGTGAGTTTTTTATGGTCTGATGGCTCTCCTGTGATGGGCCTTGGACTGTGAGGCTCAGGATATAATTTTCTCCTTCCTGACATTGTACCTTGGTGCTCTTTTGCACGTGCAGACTTGAGCTTTTTATTACATAACCTGACAATGTCCTGCATATATACATTCTGATACTGGGGCATCCACAGAACTGTGATAGCCTGACAGTCTCCCTTGATGTGCTTGGGTATCTCTGCTACCCAGGCTACATGGGTATCTGTGCCAGGCTGCTCTTCTGCCATTGCTCTCAGATAACCCAAGTGGCTGACATAGGTGAACCACCCAAGAGGTGCTTTTGCTGCTGTTGGGAGCCAGCCTTTATGAACTTGGGAGAGTGAGAAGGTAAAGTAATGTACCCCTTTCCCCACTCTCTAGGCTCTGCAACAGAGCTTGGTCAGACTTATGGTGTGGTGTGAGACCCCTGCTTCTCCCCTGCTTTTTTTCTTTGCTGTGAGGAAAAGGGAAGAGGTGAATCACTGTGATTCACGGTGCCACCGCACATTTATATTCCTACACACACACAAAATAATAACCCTGGGAAAAACAAATGTGTCCATGAACACTATGTACTTCTGGTGAAGGGTATAAAGTATCTAAATGGTCAGGCTAAGAGAGTCAAGATGAACCAAAACAGAATTCCCAGGGCTGATTTTTCACAGCACAAATGTAATGGAAAGGGATGAAGAATATTGTTAGATCTGCACAGTAGTTCAGTTAGTTCTAAAATTACATTGATTTCTATGACAATTTGTTTTACTGACATTGACAAGTTTTTCCTGGTCACCTTGAACTGAATTTCAGCTTCACACACAGAACTAGCAGCAAATACTACAGTTCTGTATCATGGACCAGGTTCTGAGATGCTATAAATCAGGGAAGATCCACAGACTGCTCCCAGGCCTGAGAAAGTTTACAAATGCTCTTCACCTCTTTCTGTGCTAACCATGGCTTTCTTCCTTATGATCACAATGGTATCAACAGGCACTTTTCTGCCCACATTCATATTTTGTGGACAAACAGTAAAATTTATTTACTAAGCAGCAATTGTCTTCTGATGCCTATTGTTAGGTCAAAAAAAAATGAGCTACTAACTTGGAAACTGTGTCAGTGAAAACATGCCTGTGAAAGAGCAGTTCTGCTGCATATCCTGGAAATGCCATCTCCAGACATGCACAGGACTCTCCTGCTAGCACGGCCATACCATTTGCTGAGGCTCTGAAGAGCAAGAAACTTCATTGCTGTCACTGCAATGTTAGAGCCACCTGAATGTCTCCTTAAAGAGGGACTGAAGTCTTCCTTTTATTCTCACTTGTGTTTCACACCAACTGCAGATGATTAAGTCTTAAATATAGATATTAAGATCCACCTTCTGTTTCTTAAATAGCTTTAGGGACTCACACAGCTCTCCAACTTTCTGTTTCAGAGTCTTAGTGCAGTCTCCATTCTCACACTTGTAATTACTTCCTGATAAACTTGATCATTCACCTGAAGGAATTTGGTATGGCCATTCAAATTTCCAGCCCAGCTTCTAATTTGTATGTGGAGGTTTATTGTATCATTTGGTATTAATCTCTGTCCCACCAGAGTTTGCTTTTCTGGGACTGCCTGAAAATTACCATCTCCTTGCTGCAAACTAAACTACTCTCTGAGTATCCCAGAGGACCACAGCAACCTTCTTTAAGAACTCAGCAGGTACAAAATAAAACCCTTAGAAGTCAGAAGGTAGTACTTAATCTACACATAATAGGAATTCATTTTATCAAGTCTTATTTGCTGTGCATTGTCCTTTAGCTAGTCAATATTTGTCATGAGTAAGCCTGTGTCTTTCTTCAACTTTATCTAAAGGTTTTCCAAATCATTTAAGGGTCATGAATGATAAACCTATGACACATTTTCTTCACAGGTTTTCTAGACTTTTCTGCAATATGCTATAGCACACATTGACATCAGACAAGGCAAAATATCCCCCTGCTAGCACTAAGAGAGGCTCTGAATCTAAATGTGCTAATAGATGCATAAGCCATTTAGCTAAAGTACATACCATGCAGGATCTGGTATCTTGAAAAAGGTAATTTGGCATTATGAAGACTTCTTCATGGCTTTCTAGCATCTCAAGTTCCAAAATGCAGCCAAGAAAGAAAAATTCAAGTTGAAAGTAGAGTTTTCATGTAGTTCATTAAAGCTATTTTTTTGTTGTTTTTTTAGATCAAAATTCCTGTATTCTGCACAGAACACAGACAATTGCATAGTGTACATTCTATATATTGAATAAAGTAACATTATATAGCATGCAATAAAGAGACAAAGGGAAGGAGGACAAAGAAGCGTGCCAGTGGGAAAATGCTTATGGGACTAGAGAGTGAGAAAAACTCACTCACCTAAAAATCCCAATTCTTTTGGTGGCTACAGCACCCCAGCAGAATGAGGCATGGCAACAGATGANATGTATTTATTGTATGGTTAAAATAATATTAGTTATTTATGGTTTGTACACATCTAAAAGTAGGAACAAAAATACAGTTAGATGCTAAATTGCTGATAATGAATACCACAGATGTAAATAGCTAGAGAACTTTAAAAAAAATCTTCAAATCAGTTAAGTATCATATAGCTACAGTTAGAAAAAAAAAGGTCAAGCTTTTGTGCACACAAACCATACTTCAAGAGCAGCTTAACAACTAATTTTGCAGGCAGCATTACAAGTTGTCAGAGAAATATTTACTATGAAGGAAGAAAGGAATATCACAAATTCAGCCATTCGTGGCAGTGTAGCTGAAGTTGGACATCTGAACTGTGTAAACAAGCCCCTTACATTTTTTCCTCTGATTTCAGGAATTTCACATCATGCAGCTGTGACTCTCATCCAGAAAATAGATCTCCTAATTAGCTCGTGTATATCTTTAAACTACAGATTATACAGGCTGCTAGACGGAGAAAAGGCAGGTTAACAATGAATCAGTTTCTTTCATCAGTCACTTTGCATGGACCAACAAGATAGAGCTCATGATGGAGCTCGTGATGGAGGTGGTGCTTCTGCTCAGTCCTGCTTCATGCTCCAGCAATCCCACCCACCCTCAGCCCCACACAAGCTATGCAAACTCTCCATCCCTGTGCCTAAGTGCTTGTTCAGTAAAGTCAATTATCTTTTCTTAATCTCCTGCTTATGCCTCCCAGAAGCAGTCATGGAGGAGGCACAAAATATTTCTCTACATGTTTGGGGCAGAAATAGATGGAACTAGAAGAGAAGTATGTTCTCTTCCTCACAGACACATGACAGAGCACTGCAACAGGCTGTCCAGAGAGTTTGTGGAGTCTCCTTCTCTGGAGACATAAACCTGCCTGGATGTGTTCATGTGCAGCCTGATGTAGGGAAACCGGCTTTATCATGGGAGTTGGACTAGATGGTCTCCAGGGGTTCCTTCCAGTCCCTACCATTCTGTGATACCCAGAGTCCTGGGAAGAGAGGGCAATGTCTGAAGCACTGGTTTGAATACCAGGAACATTCCTTACAAAAAAAAACCCCAAAAAAACTCCAAACCAAAACAAACCAAAACAAAAACCACCAAAAAAACCCCAAAACCAATAAAATTATCTTATTACTGTTTGGATATCAAAGAACTTGCAGAGGCAGGGCTTCTTCAGCTAATGTAAATCACCACAGTGTCTCCATATCAAGGAAGGTATTTCCCTTTGTATTAGTTACTGTGTTAGAAAGCATTGCTTAATAATATTGGAAAGCAGCAAAACTAATCAAGAGTGTCCTCATTCTAGCACCTTCACAAAAAAACCCAAAACAAACCACTTAGCTCAAGCATCTGATCCGCTTTTTTCATGGACATTGATCCACATGTGATTCTCCATCTTGAGCTTCTCTTTGCAGCTCCTTTCCCTTTCTCTATTCCCAGTTTTGCAACAGCAGGGAACTTTCTCACTCAGAAAAGCCTACCCTTAGAGCAATTTTAAACCAGCAGATGCAGGCACCAGCTCCTGGTCCATGAGAAGAAAGCCTCACTCCCCAGTTCCTTACATTACCCTGAGCACTTATCAGGGGGAGGAGAAGCAGCTTTTCCTTTGAACAGAATATTCAGGAAGTTGGGTTTTTTTCCATCTGGGGATTTACAGTATCTCTGCACAGATCTGCTTAGAGGCTGAAGCCCAACCTCCTTTGTTAGGGGTGCTTTCATGAGACTTTTCATCCATCTGGGAGGGCAGAAGAGGCATTTTCTCTGCAGCTGCTCCCCATGAATCAGCAGGCAGCCGCATCTCCCATATTCTCCCTCCAGGACCTTTAGGATGTGGCATCCACAACATTGGGAGTTTCTAATCATTTCAGAGAAATCTGAAGCTTTGCTCCCAATCAGCAGCCTGTCCCTTGGCAGAAAGAAGTTGAGTTACATATTTACTGTAGGTCACTGCCTGTAATTTCTTAGTCCCAGTGCTCAGGCTTTGGCCCTCCACAACATCTCACTTTTCTCACACTTCACCAGCTTTCTGTGTTTCACATGAGGCAATCAGCAGGATGACAAATACAACCATCTTTGGTTCAGCCTCCTAAGTGTTCTCAGACAACATGCCCAAAATTTAATGGCTTTTTTTGTTTGCTTGTTTTTTAACAACATTATCTGGATGGGGGCTATAGGCATCTGTTGAGCTTGCCATATGATCCACATTTCCATATAGAAAGATGATGATACTAATAAAATAATTATTTGAATAGCATTTCAGGGCATAAAAGGAGTTATTTGATGTGCATGTATGTAGGTCCAGACCTGGAGCTATTATATCCAATTAAATCATCCTGCACTTGAGCATGCATTACAATTAGCACACAGGAGAAGTAGATTTATTTGTATTTTCAGCCTGGCCATAAAATTGAGTCACTCTTTGCCTCCAGCTTAATCCCCCTACACCTGAGTGGCTGAAGCAAAACTACAGATGAATCTGATAGACTAAAGATCTCATTTTAAGACATTGCACATGTCCAAGCTAAATTAGATAAGACAATTTTCTGTATCTTGTGTTTTGCTGTGTTGTAGCACCATGCACTGCTGAGTGCCTCAGGGAAATCACAGCACCTATCCCCTAAGGCTATAGAAACCTTGGACCCCACCTGAAGTCTCTGGTGCAAAGGGCATCTCTTTGACCTATGTTATTGCTCTGATTAATGCAGCAAAGACTGACCCAGGACTCTCAAGCAATGTCATGGTGTAAGTTGGATACACCAATGTGGAAGAAATACAGCATTAACCTTTCCAACAGGACTGGCTGTTTTTT
Source organism: Ceyx cyanopectus (assembly GCA_013401355.1). NCBI lineage: Eukaryota > Metazoa > Chordata > Aves > Coraciiformes > Alcedinidae > Ceyx > Ceyx cyanopectus. Next base: position 163,090 of record VYZU01026551.1, on the reverse strand, counting down.
GTCTAGAGTTTTAGAATCTACAGTTCATAAACTCCCTAATATGTAGTCACAACCATGTCTTTGCCCAGCAGGCCCTGCTTAAAGGACTGACTTTCCAGGCTGACCTTGGACCTCCCTTGTCTTTGTGGGCCTGGCTGGCATTCATCTAACATGTGGATTGACTATCCCTGGACCTGCCCTGGCATCATAGTGTGCATGGTGATCTGGAAACTTGGCTGAATCTGACAGTGATCTCATGGCCTCTTTGCTCCCTTGCCTGGGGTGCTGAGATGGGTCCTGGCTGGTGAGACTCTGTGACCCCTACATAGACCTCTGTGGCTCTTAGGGAGATGCTGTCCCTTTATGCTCACTAACATGATCACTTTCAGAAGCAAAGCTCCAGTTTATCCTTACCTAGGAAAAAGCAGAAAAGCGTTTGGTTTGAAAGAAGTAAAGAAGAAGCTTTAACTAAAGAGAAAAAAAAAAAAAAAGCCACAAATTGGAATTAAACAGGGGAACGTTGCCAAGCATGAAGATCACCTGCAAGATTCCCAGAGCACTGACTTCCACAGCAGAGGATTTTACCGCCTTAACAAGTGTCAGAGTTCTTCAGTCATTCACCAAAAAATAGAAAGTGTTTGTCACTTTGTACTTGCACCCTTTCAGGGATCTCCCTGGCTCTGAAACTCACCAGCACTTAAATGAACAAGGCAGAGGATGGAGCCCCTCTGGTCATGCCTCAATCCCACTAGTCAGAATGATGACATCTGTAGCTCAACTGTGGCAGGATTTTAGCTGGATAAAGATTTCGTTTGGCTTGTTTTCACCTCTTGATTTGCACCCCAGTTCAGAGGACCCAGGGCTACACAGCATGTAGGCACTGGGGAAAGCTGACACATGGGAATTTAAAAGAAAAGGATTTGCTCAAGTACTGCCCTTTTCAGCTGAGGAAGCTTGACAGAATTATCAATCAATCAAACATATTGCAACAGAGCACAGGCAAACCTAGAGCTGTATTTATCTATTGACTGGTCAGTTGCTGCTGACTAGGAATCTGCTGCTAATAATGTGAAAGACTACATGGAGAAATACACTAATTTAGAGTTGTTGAGTAATTCAGAGATTTGCTGTCTAGTAAATGCATTGGTTTGGGTGTAAATTGCTCATAGTTTGGTGTCCTTATTAGAGATGCAGTGTTTAGGATAGAAATATCAATATTTTCACTAAATATTTTAAGTTAATTATTGTACACTGTATCCATTTTTATCTTTTTTTTTTTAGTGTGTTGCATTTAAAATTCCTTTATATTTGAGGTCACAAGGTGGACACATTTTTATGTATTTTTGGATCTGTGTTAGGTTTTGGATCTGTGTTAGCTCAGATTTATAATGTTTAACCTCCAAAGGTACCATGATCTCACAAATCTCATTGGCTTCAAAGGCATTTATGAGTTCTCAGCACCTCTGAAAATCTGCTCACCTTGAATGTCTGTAACTATATTTTATTTGTCTATTTAGGCCTGGATGGTCAGTGCACACACCACCTTCCCTACCTCCTAAAGGAACCACCTATGGATGTCTCCTGACACTATTTCTGAGTCAAGGAGGGTCTATCATGAGATTGCCTGCCCTCCTTCTTCCCTCATGATACCACAGTGTGTTGCAGAAAAGGGAAAAAGATCTTCAATGCCAAGTTTCATTGAAGGCCCTGCTGCCAGGGAAGATGATTTTTTTTCTCTAGTATAGGATAAATTCACCTCTCCAGTTCCTCACTTGTGCTTCCAGGCGTGCAACAGCCATCTGCCTGCGTGCAGACCTAAAGCAACTCAGCCTGTGGAATGCGAATAGGAAATGCAGCAAAGCCTCCTAGGGAAGGAATGCTGTGGGATGTGTGGTAATGCCTTAGCTCCTTGCAAGGGGGATGCAACTCTAAAGTCCTGATATGGCCTTGTGAGACCTGATCTGTCCAGGTGGTCCTCTCCATCCTGGTCTGCAAAACAAATGAGTCTCCCAGCAGCTACAGAAGAACGTTACCCTCTGTTCTCACATACCTCTCAGATCCCAAAAGCCCTGGTTAAAACTCTAGTGTGGTCAGCAAGAAAGCACCTGGAGAACTGGATGCTCCACAGGAAAAAGCCATCTTCCCTGGCACAGTCTGTCACAGTAGCCAATGAAATTTGTACCCCCTGCATTATCATGGATATAAAATCCCAGTCACGAGCTCTTATTTATAAGAATGGCTTCAATTTCCACAAACTGGCCCATTTTTTGCTTCCCTAGGCAGGGTGCATTTCCCAGCTTTTGATACAGAATGTAAAGGCATTCCTCAAGAGTTGAAAGCATTATGTGAAAATATCTTTATTAACTCCTTTTAGTAGACATTGACATGGATATATGATCTACCTTCTTCAAGCAGTTTTTAACAGAGGAATATGTATGGTATTTCTAAAATGCCCATAACATATCAGATGAGGAAACAGCAAAATAAAAGGGCAAAAATGGAGACACCAATAGCTGACATCCAGGTATTTCTGCCACATGTGCACTAGGCATAACTTTGGCTGGATATGGCAAAAACTTGTCTACAAGATGACAAGACACTCCACTGGGGAGGGGTGAGGCTGGTTGGCTTTTTAAAATGTTTTTGCTAATACCTTGATTCCACAAGACAATAGAAATGTTTAAAGAGCAGAAGTTAAGCCCCAGCTGGTTTATAAAGTGCTTTGGTGTACTTCTGCACTATGCTCCACTTCTGCAAACAGCTGCAACTGCAGCTCTGGACTGCAGTCCCTCAGCCAGCTGGGAAGGGCAATTCCCCTCAGCAGCAGTGTGCTGCTTGGCTGCCAGCAGAGCAGCACACCCAGCAGCCTCCTGGGCACACAACTGTGAAGCTGCTACTGAAGATTGGTTTGACTTTCTTCATCCAGATTGACCTAGAAAATTAGGTTGTTTGCCTAGCTAAGCATCCTTCTGACTTCCCTGTTATCAGTTAGATCTGTACAAGGCATGTCTGCACTAGCATTCATTCAAGGAAAATTTAAATTCACTTTCAATTCAACCCATACTTCCCAAGTGAAGTCCTGAGTTGGAAATACAGAATCAGCATTTATGACACAAAATCAAAGAGATTTATTTACTCTGAGAAGAGATGATGCTATACTCATGCTTTTTCCCCTGCATCTATCAATCTTGAATTGTCTGAGACTCCCCTGTCCAGTAGCTGATCAAGCTCAGAAGTGGTTCATTTATCTGTGGATCTATAGCTATATATAAAGTAACATTCTCAGTATCACATGAGGGGATTTTTTTTTAAGCAGCATTTGAAATTAATGAGTCACCAGATGACTCCCTTTGAACAATGAGAGTTTTATTCACCAGTAGTGTAAAAATGTGGCCAAAGCTCATAAAATACTCTCCACAGAAATTATCTGAAAAGGCAATAAAACACCTCTGCAATACATTTCCAGGACTTAATGTTTTCTAGCACACTGCATTTTTTACCTATTAGTCGTGTTTGTTTTCATACTATGTTCCCTTCTCCCCAAATTCCCAAAGTTGGTCTGCTATTACATCTGCTAAAAAAATTCAGTCAGGGCATATAATTGTCTCCCAAGTCATGGAGACCACATCTTGGAGCTGAGCTGCAACCATTAAAGGGGTAATGGGGCACTGTTAGCATTTATGTTTTCATTGTGGCAGCAAGGACAAGCTGTGGTTTAGACATTTCACAGTCTTGCTATGATGTCAGACAGACAGACAGATTACTATGCAAAATATTCCACTATATCCTGAAAGGAACTTGAAGTTAGACTCAGTTCAAATTTCAACTGGATCAGCCAGCTGGAAAAATCAAAGATAAAAAAGGGAAGAGAGGGAAATGCCAGCATATTTCCTCCTAAATTGTGTCAGTTTGATTTCTGGCAGACACAAGTTTAGTTTAGTGTGCATTTGCTAATATCTCCAAGCTTTGGGACCTTACTCTTTGCTATTTCTCTGCATTTATCATCACACTATTAGCTGAGCCTCCTCAGCCTGTGTCTGGAAGTCAGCTGTCTGCACCCCTGAGAATCTCCATCACATCTCCAGTCACTCCCAATCCACTGAAATTTTTCTTAATACTGCTTTTTTTTCCCCATGTAGGATCATACATAAATCATATTTGTTGGTTTGAGCCAACATCCTCTCCAGGATGAAGAGACTGGGAACAGAAGGAAGAATGACAAGCCTGGTCCCTGACCCATTCCTCACAGGGAGCCCTAACTCCAGGGTTGTGGCTCTGAGGGGCCACAGCAGGAGAGAATATCTCTAGATCCCAGGTACCACTGCAGCTAACTACAGTCTCCTTGCTGGCCCTGTGATATACAGCAGAGGTTAAAATCTTGGACATAACCACTGAGTGGCACAAACAAGGCTTTTAACTACTAAGCACCCGTGGAGCAAGCCAGAAAGCAACTCTGGAAAATCAGAAGATTTAGCCACCCTCATACAATAAGGAAATGTTTAGTTAGTTCAAAATCTCCAATCCCTCTTCAGCTTCACCCTGATGCACTCCTTTCATCAGTGAGTTTTTGAATGCTTCTGCAAAGCAAAACCACAAGCCAAAGACCCAAACCAGTCAAGTGCATTAACTGAGCAGCAGCAACTGCCATTAGAGAACGTGTAGGTGTTAAACAACAAACAGCACTAAATCCACAAATAGCTTTTATCCTATTTGTTGTATCTCATACACACAAGAAGTGTCTGCTTGTTTGTTGCCTGGCTTAGCTTCTGCTTGATTATGTCTTTATATAGGATTAAAAACAAATTCTCAGCTTTAGCTCAGTATAAAAATAGATTCAGTATCTTCATTAATCACCATTCACAGACTGCTCCACCTTTACTCAAAGCCATAAGACTCACAAGATTCACTACAACACTACAATAGGGTGTAAAAACTTCCGATTTAAGTGCTGCTTTCAAGTTACACAACTTATTGGAACCAGTATTTTCAGATTCACAAGACATTGAAAACAAATATTTTTGTTGATTACAGTTGTTAAAATACTTCCTGATCAGTTTGGATTCAAAGTGGTCGCAGAGGCTTTCTCTTCACAACTCCTGTCAATGTCTTTGAAGTTTGGAGATAGCTCTTCCAAGAACCATTTTTCCACCTCCACCTCCTCCAAAGTCTCCTGCTCCTCATATAACACAGTACCTGGCTACAGCATCTCTCCAATGTCACCATTACAGATGGCCAGGTGTTTTTTGGGGACAACCAAAGCTCTATCTCTCATAAGCAGTCCACATGGCACTTGAGCCTTTCTCCAGCAGGCCCTTTTTCTGCAAGCTGTGAAGGCTCACCTCCCAAGGAGACAAAATCCAGCCTCACCTCTTGCTGAGAGGTGCTGTGGTGAAGATTTTGCCTGTGTGCAGTTACAAACCCAACATCACACAGAGATCTGAGGTTTTCTAGCATATTGGATGGAATCTACAACAGTTTCACACTACCAAGAGTTCTTAAAAGTTTCATGACCAGTTAGGAGTCTTATTAATTAAACATGCTCCATGTTATTATAGCTCTTGTATCAATTAAGCACTGATTAGTGCCCTGCTAGACAGAATGACAATGTCGGTGTTGTTTGGATCTTACATCAGTGTTTTGACATACTAGTTTAGTTGCTCAATCCAGATTTTTAAACATGTAATTGATAAAAGCTGAAGGGTTCCATTATGTAGCTGTGTCACTGGCCATACTTACTAATTCAATCACTTCTCATGGGCTTGTACTAATTATATCACTTTGGTTTTATTTAAATGTCTTTGAAACCTTTTAAATCAGAAAGGGAGGGGGGTAAAGTAATATTTTTATATTCAGCTCAATAATGTGTCAGGCTATCAATCTGACCAGTACTTTCACTGCTTGCTTTTGAATCAGTAACTTTTCATTTTAGCTTTACCCCAGATTCATCCACAAGACATTTGATGTTTCTTTCTCCACAGGGGAGGTGATGGGTTGGACTTGGATATTTTATCTCATTGACACAAAATAACATCAGTGTCACCTGAATACAGAAATTTGAAGTAAAAAGAAAAATACGGTTATTGCATGTGATTAAAAATCCACACAACTGGCTCCTGGGCTCTAGGTAGGAGTAGCATCCGTAGATCTGCTATTTACTCCCTGTAATTATGACACCTTTTCTGTTTAGGAATAAAATAATTCATTTCCCAGTGAACTTCTTCTTAACATCTTTTATTGTCCCCAGAGTCAAGTCACCTGCTTTTTTTCTGTGTGATGAGAGGCATGGCAGGCAGAATTTGAGTGATGCTCATGAAAGCCATAGTGGTTTTCTGAGTGACTCAGGGAAGAATAAAAGACAAACAATTACGGTTGAAGCTTTCCCTCATCTGGCAGGTTGCGTGCTGCTAATGCAGGAGAGAATGCTGCATGGTAACAGTGTACATCCAGGGACAACAAAGGGAAGCAAAAGAAAAAAAAAATGTCCAAAAAGACATTTGTGTCACCGGAGTGTCTGTCACAGCCACCCATGCTCTAGCTGGTGGTGCATGGAGACAGGTTACAGGGGCAATCTTTGCTTTCTGTCAGATGGAAATAAAAGAGGTGGATGAGTGTCCTCCAAAATATTGCTGCCTTTGCTTCAAAGGGTGGAGAAGTGGGCAAAGCACATCTCCTCTGTGCTGCTCAACCTAGAGGGGGCAGGTCTTCTGTTTGGAAAAAGCAGTGAGGTGATTCTTGATGAAGTACCTTGCTGTTCTACTAGCAAGTGAGGGTGGCAGGCCATGTGCACCCAGACCAGAAGCACTGGACTTTTTCCCTGCTCCCACTTCAGACTTTACTACTCGACATGGTTTCTCTGCACCAGGCAGAGATAAAAGGAGACTGGGGGAATTTTGCTCCCACAGGGGATAGGAAGCAGCAGGAACATCCCTCTCCAGCCCCTTTTCTCACTGTTTTCTTCATGGCTGCTAGGATCTAGCTGTGCTCCAAAACAACATGAACCTTTGCTTATCAGTGGAATTATTTTAAGGGTTTTTGCAAGGAACAGCTTAAGTGCCTTAAGTTCCCACAATTTCCACAGAAGTACCATAAGAGGCATAAGAACTGATTCTGCCTACACCTCACATAGTGTACAAAATGTTATCCCTGTAGGAGGCACAGCAACTCCCACCCTACCTGGCACTGGTAATCATCATATCATTGAATAGTTTAGGTTGTTTAAAGACCTTTATGATCACCAAGTCCAACCATTAACACCACGCTGCCAAATCCACCCAATGGTCAGGATAATCTCCAGCTGTCCCCCTGCCTGTGTCTGTGGGAGCTGGCATGTCCTAAATATGGAAAAGATTCCCTGCATGACAGTTCTAGCAGTGCAAGTATTGGAGGGACAGTGTGACTAGCAACAGCACATCTCCTCAGGCTGCAATAAGCACTAGGTTTGAACCCCAGGCAGGGGTTAAGATATGCAATGCCTCAAGAGATCCAGCACTTCTTCACCATTTCAAATCCAGACATTCTCTTCTGAAAATAATTATCAGGACATCTCACACAGGGCAGTCACAGCAGCACATCCATTTAAAAGTAGTGAAGACCAGCTGAAACTTTGAACATTTATTACTTTTCTGTCACGTGTTCATTTGGCATGTATGTGGAAATGTCCATGTATGCTTCTCCTTGGCCAGTTTACTTCTTTGTAGCCACTCACAAGTGAAGAAGCTCTGGTCCAATCCAGATGGACAGCAAAGTGAAGTCAGCTGTACCTATGGATCCCTTACAGATTTTTCTACAGCCCCAAAAAAAAAATGCTGGGAGTAACAGTGCAAGATCTTGGAATACAAAGGCTCACTGCTCCTCTGTTGAGGAGATGAGAAGTTTAAATTGGTTTTTTGGGGGAGAGATCCTATTGTCTAATACCATAGTTGAGGTACAATAACCAGGAGATTTTAATTTAAAGAAATAAGAGGAGGAAGACTGTTGCCTACCACACAGATATAAAAAGGACAATTTCACGTCTGGATGACTGACTTCAATTTACAACAATCTTGTAACAATAATCATTTCAATAATGTGGCTTGCCAAGGGTTTTAGGGCAGCTAACTGAATTATAGCAAATCTTTACAATTACAACGTTTGTAATGAATGCAGTTAGTGAAGCCTCAGTGGCCTTCCCTTATCATTTACCACTGACTGATTACTCACTGGAGGAGGAGGCCACCCTTCAGCAAAGAGCAGCACACAAGCCAGCCAAGCCTTGGGCAGTTAGCTCCAAGGAGACAGGACTGTGGAAATGGAGGACACAGGTAATGTGCAGAGAGTCCTCACGCCCATGTTCATCATTTTTGCTGAAGACTATGTGGATTTATTTATTCTTGCACTGCCTTCTTTTCTTCCACCACTCCTAAGGACACTTGTGCACCCAGCAAAGAAGCAGCAGGTTGTGTTGCTGCACCACTGCACAGGGCTTCATTGAGAAGCAAGACTGTTGTTGGTGCAGGAAAGGGGCCAGCATGGCCTGGGAGACCTAGTTACAGGGAGGGCAATTTTGGGATTATTTTGTGGCATAAAAAAAAAACCCAAAACCCACAACAAGAGGAAAAGCAAGCTTGACAATTCCTTACACCCTCATTGCAGGTCCCATTAAGGAAGTATTTAAACTATTATTTTCCCTCTATGTGCTATATACTTGCATACCACCTTGCTCAAGGCAGGTTTCTTGTCCTTGGGGGATGCAGGCATCCTCCTAGAGCAGGGCTGCTTTGTGTTTACAGACCCTGTGTGGGGTCTGCCCACAGCATTCTCTTCTCCCTTCTGCTTCTCTGTGGTTGTGTCGCCAGCAGACACGAGGCCATGGGTCACATCCTTTGCCCAGCTGGAGCAGGGCAAAGTAAACCAGACTCAGGCTGCAAGAAGACTGGAGGAGAGATTTCCTCTCCTACCTGAGGTGATTCCCCTTCCTGAAGCCCTGACACTGCCTGATGGTGAAAGCAAGAAAACAATTCTGGGTGAGATCCAGATGGCCATCCAAATTATGCCCTTTGGAAGGGACATAATTTATTCCATTTGCAGAAGTAAGCATCCCACAGCAAGTCCAGTGTCCTCTCAAGCTCAGATAATTGCTGTTCATGTTGTGAACAGAAAAACAAAAAAAGGCCCCAGAAATATATTTTGTCCTTGCCAAAAGTAATCACAGGAGACTCAGATGGTTCTTCCTTCCCTTTCTCCACCACCCTAACAAGACAGTTGTTCAATGTCCTATGATGAGGCCAAGCCTTCTCTGTAAGAGAGCCCAGCACCTGTGGATGGCCAACATTGACTAGTCCTCCTCACTCAGGCTTCTCACCAAGACTCTTCTGAGAACACAAAGAAGATCTAATGTTGAAATCATCGACCAAACCAAGTTGCAATCTAAGTAGTATTTAGGGAGCTCTCTGGATTGGTATTGAATCAGGTCATCTCTGTGCATTTGTGCTTAAAAGCACAAGTTACATCCATTTGAAGTCAATGGGATTTTCTAATTTAGCAGTGGAAAATCATCTTTTTCATCACCAGCAATGAAAGCCAATGGTTCAAAAATTCCCAATTTTAACAAAGTGAAGAAATCAGCAACCTCCTGTAAGGAGCAGAGCTAAAAGACATGAGTGCTCCCAGCTTCAGGACCTGCTTTATCACTTTGCAGTATTGCCCTGAGATATCTACTGTGGTGCTCTGGTTTCTTTGCCAGTGAGACATAACTAATTCAAGCAGACAAACCAAAAGCCCACTGTAAAACTTTTCTGCCCTCATGATTTAACTCTCAACTGCCTTGGCAGGCAGCATTCCTCATACTCAGTCTGCAAACAAAGCTTGGTTGTTAGCACAATGAGCCAACTTAGTTGTGCATTGCACAATACTGTAGAGAACCCTAGGTAGAGAGAACAAAGAGCTCCCTCACATTCTTATGTATTACGCAATCCTTGAAAGAAGCAAAAAACCATCCCCAATAAAAATTATAAGTTCTTTTGTATTTGAATTACTCAAATTTTAGTTTCTTTTAAACCTCAAGCTTGAGCTAGATTTCTTCCACAGCATGGCCTACATTCATGATGTTGAATATATAACTATACGTACAACTGAATATATAACTGTGCTGAACAAAGGGGAAAATTGGCAAAGACCTACCACTGAATCTCCTACCCTAATTAACCTTGCTCCTGGGTGGTTCTATAATTTACTTCTGCTCTTTATTAAATGCAGAATCACTTAGTCCATTGCTTCTACTCCTGAGCTTAGCAAACTACCAGCAGAGCCTTTGTTTAACCCCATCATAGGAACAATAAGGATTCAGCATGAGCTCCAGCTGCAGCCCACGTCCCCCTTTTCCCTGGGGTATACACACATTTTGAAGAGAAGGTAGAGCTTTTGTGGAGTGTGCTCTCAGAAGCAGAGCCAACACTAGTAGCTGACCCATCCTACAATCACAAATGTATTTTATTTTACTAGTTTGGTGTGGAGAATACATCAGACACCAGAAGAGAAGCTATGTGTTTATGACTCTACTAGGAAAAATCAAAACTCCCATTCTAAAAGAAAAAAAAAAAAAAAGTCTTGTTCCCTCCTCTTTTCCCTGTTAAAAACAGCTGCATCATTTCAAACATTTCTGCTAAGAGAAATCAAACTTCATATGCAAGTGGTCAGAAACCTCACCAGGTTTTCTTGCTGGTATGCCCCCAGCAAGCTGAAGGAAGCAAAATGCCATTTCTGCCAAGAACTCAGTGCATGCACACACATGGGGGTTCACTGGGTGGGAGCAAACACTATAGCTGCTGGGTCAGGCTGAAAGGCATTCCCTGCAGGAGAGAGAGCAGAAGGCAGACAGTGAACTTGCTAGACTTTCTTCTGTCCCTGGCAGAACAAGTGTCTTATCTACTCCAGGGAAAATGAGAGGAAATGCTGGTGTTTTCCCCAGCCTGATCCCGTAGAGAAACAGAGGTCAGTCCAATCCTGCCCTTAAAATACCAGGCTGAGATAGTAGAAAGTGCATTACAAAGCCTCTGATCTGTCTTTAGAAGGAGCTGTCAACAGCTCAGCTGCACAGAGGTTAACACCAGCCAGGAGCCAATGCCAGGGAGTGCAGGGGGAGAAAAACAAGAGTCAGGTCAAGGTCTTGTTCCTGTAGTGCCTTAAGTATTGATTTGGGGTGAGAATCTCAGAGCTGAGGATTTTTTTTTAATTTTTTTTTTAATTCACCATGATTTTGTGACTGAAGTGTGACATCCTACCTGGGAAAACACAGACAAGGTTGTCCTGCCCTGTGGGTTTGGACAATATATCTTCTGGCCACTCTACAAGGATGTTCACTCAAAGCAACTGCAATAGGTTGTATTTTTAAGTTGATTGTGCTTAGATATCTTAGATACAGCAGCAAGCCATTTGTTTCCAACTAGCAGCTGTTATATCTCACCCCAACAAGCCAGTAAAAGAATTTGGTTCTTTTTAAGCTCTCAAATGTGTCAAAAAGACAGAAAATATTTTGGGAAAGGATCACCTTCCTTCATTGGATGGATTTTGCTTTTTTTTTTTCTCCACAGGGAAAATATGAGCCATATTAATTGGCAGAGAGGGTAGGAAATTGATTCAAAGGCAAGGAAGAAAGGAAGTCTCATTTTTTAGGTGATGCCATCAAATGTTACAAGCCTTGAAACTTCTCTCTCCCTCAGTGAATACTGGCTTCAGAGATACAACTGCCCACACACATGGCTAAGAAGTGGCTGTGGTAGGTCCACATAATTTGTTTGGAGTATATTATTACCTCCCATCACTGACAAAGCTACCTATTTGTTCAACATGTTCAGAGGAAAGGTCTAAATAGGCCCAAAATACATGCAAAAGGATCTTCAGAAGTTCTGTACGTGTCAGAAGGGTCTTTTTACTCAGCAGGCTAGATTTTGCAATACCAGGAATATTTTAATAGAAGAAATTCCGTTCAGGTCTTCTGTATATAAAAAAAGAGCACTCCAGGATGAATGTTAATTAAACACCTCAAGTATTGTTCTTCTAATATTCTACTTCTTCTATGTATATTTTTCTTAGTGTCATACTGAAACAACTTGAAGAAAATATAACAGTAGTTTTTATTCTGTTGTCAGAGAATTCCCTAATCTACAAAGCATGAAAATACTAATCTACTAACTTGTTTATCCATCAGATTTTTTAAATTTTTACACCATTTGATCATTTTCTTTCGTCTGTAAGAGAAACATTAAAGAAAAAATAAATAAATCCCAATAGTCAAGTTCAAAATCTGTTCCTGGCCATTCTGTCGACATAATGATTTTCAACATTTGCTTATGATCAATAATACTGAAATCAGAGAAAGTAGAGTTACTCCTCAGACATCTTTCTTCTTTCTAGTGCAATGGAAAACATTGAAATATTTGCCTTTATCCCATACTCCACTGGAAAATAAAAATAAAAATCAGCAAAACAAGGCTGGCTAGGTTTTCTCCCAAGACCACCTCTGAAATTATATTCTTGCTAGAATATTTTGGCCATTTGTTGTACCATTTCAGGTGATGCACAAGAGGTATTTCTCTCCTAAGCTATTTATCCTAAAGCACAGTCTTATGAGGAACAGCTGAGAAAGTAGGGCTGGTTTAGTCTGGAGAAGGCTTGGGAGAGACCTTGCTGCTCTCTATAATACCTGAAAAGGAGAGGGGGTGTGCAGGGTCTTGGACCAGTCTGTTCAAGTAACAAGTGATAGAATGAGAGGAAATGGCTTTGAGGTGCACCAGGGGAAGTTTAGATTGGATATTAGGGAGAATTTCTTTACTGAACATGTTACCAGGCACTGGAATGGCTTGCCTAGGGCAGAGGTGGAGTCCCCATCCCAGGAGATATTTAAGAGTCTGAGGGATGTGGTTTGGCCAAGCACTTGTCAGTGTTAGGTCAATGATTGGACTCAATGGTCTTAAAGGGTCTTTTCCAGTCTAGGAAAATCTGTGATTCTGTGATCATGTGCTGCTTATTTTTGTGCCCCTGTAGTCAGGGCTCTGCTTTACATCCACTTGCAACCTCTTGGGAAATGGTGGTCTTCACAGGACCCCCTCTCAAACCCTTAGCTCCCCAGCCTGGGCCTCTTCAGGGGGTAGAAGTGAATAAAGCTTCTACCTAATCCCCTTTTAGGCAGCCAGATGCCATACAAGCAGTGTGAAAAAATCTGATATACATTATAGAGACTGCCAGAGAGCTACGTTTAGTCTGATCTGTAATATTATGCTAGTGACAGGCATGTTTGTAACAATGAAGTGAAATAAAAAGTGTTATTATTATTATTAATTAGAATTTAATTTTAATAATAATTATTATTATTACTCAGAATTTCTTATCTAGAGCTTGCATTATAAATGTTTAGCCTTATGGTTCAGGTCTAGGTTTCACAGAGTAGATCATAGAGTAGGAGAGGTATTAAAGAAAATATTAAAAGTAGCTTCCCGTAAGACAAATAAATGCTACATAATTAAATTCTCTGCAATAAAATAAGCAAGAAATAGTCAAATCAACACTAAGACTTGCCAAATGCATTCATCCCATGTTGTTGACACCTCTGTCAAAGCCTCAGACACGGAATGCATGGACTGATATATAATCTTAGTGTAAATTAGCTTTGTATTTATCCACAGAGGTAACTCTAACCCAAAAGCCAATGTCAGGAGCAAAATAGGGTGATTACAAGGTTAAAGTTTGTAGATACCAAGGTAATGGGTACTCCTGTAAAATTTCCAGGCAGGCAGACAAAAGAATGAGAAGCTATAAATAGGAATCTGTCAACATGCAGGCATCATCTACACTATTCATAACTGCCAGCAGGAGTGCAAAGCTTGTTACTGTTCACTGGTTACAAAAGGCAAAACAAAGGTTCAGAATGAAATCCAACAGCTTTAAGGCCACAATTCTTCATCCATCTCTGTGTTTTACGTGAGGCATTGGTGATGCTGTAGCATGGCCAGAGCATATCTGAAACTCTCCTAAATCCAGCCCTAGCTTTCCAGTGCCTTTGATAGGCACCTGCCACAGACAATACCAACTACACAAAGTGAGGGCACCCTTGGAGTAACTCAGTACTTAATTGTTGCATCTAAATTTTGATCCCCAGACACAAGGATGACTATTTCCCATAACAGATTCTGTAATTTATATTATAACAGAAATAAAGGCAAAACCAAACTAGAAAACTTTAAAAACATGCAAACCTGATAGACCAGTGACCTTCTTCAAGCTCAATCCTCATAGAAATTCCATGCTTCCATACTTATGCCTGTGCTGTACTGCAGCAGCAAAAGGGCTCCTTCCTCCTCTGAATAGCTGCTCTTAAATGGAAGCTTCCTGCAAAAACACTTCACCTCCTCATGGATGTCAATGGGAACTCTGCAATCAGGAAGAGTGAGCCCCACCTGGACCCTGCATCCCCAGTAAGAGAGGCTGGAATGAAAGACAAAAGCCAAACCAGGTGGTTTGGCTGATTTAATAGGAAACAGCCTCCATCAAATGTACCTTCAGTGTCCCTGATGTGGTATCATTACATTCATAACAGGGGTCGATCTTGTCAGGCTCATGATATCTTTAAGAAAACTTAGGTGGTACATTAAGATGTGTGAAAAATCAAATTAATAGTTGTCATCTTGTCAAAGCAATGCAAGGAGCAGAAAAGCAGCAGCTGTGCAACAACAGTCAAGTCCCTGCTGCCAACAACAGGACTACCTTCATTGTGTTGTTCTGCAGGGGGGGGTTTACTTGTTGCTTTCCAGAAAAATAAAATTATAAATAAATAAAATAAATTAACGAATTAACAAGAGCTCCTCATAGAAACAAGAAGCCATTTAGGAGCTCTGCTGAGAATGCCAACTGTGCCCCTGAGGTGTGGAAAAGTGAGGCAATGGTAGACAGGCAAAATTATATATAAGTGACCCTGTTAAAGTAGATTGCTCTTTAATCATCTGCCCTGGGCAAATATTCTTATCTTTTTCCATTCTTCATCCTGCTTCTCCCCCACCTCCCTGACACTGTAAAGTTTCATTCTTCTGCTATTAATAAACTGGTGATGTTATAAAAACCTTACATTTATTTGAGTAACACCAAATTAACAGCCTAACCACTGATAAAATGTATTTCTAAGTAAAGGAATAATATCTATTTGATATCAGTGGCACTGTATTGTATTAAACTTGGAGAAGATCAGAGTCACTCTCAAGATTACTGCCTAGGATAAAGCTTTTTCCTCTCCTCCATCTTCAGTCAGAGGCCAGATTGATTTTTGAGAACCATATTGCTTAAAGAATAGCAGTACAGGTTAAGTTTCCACCAATTTTATTGAAAGATAAGTTTGAAGATGATGCAAACGAGCTACAGCAGAACATCTTTTTTGCAACTTCTTTCCAGTAAGATGTTTAGATTGGCTTAAGAATGGTTCACACTGATTATCTTAAGCATCAAACAGTTTGCACACCTGTTTACAAGGTTTGTCCTCAGTCAGAGGTTACAGTCCAGCAGCTGAGATGCAGGAATTAACTCAGATGACCACACTTAGTCCTTTAAGCCAAAGAGGCAGCAGCTTCACAAACAAGTCCAGCCTGGGCATAAGCACCTGTCTGATCTTGGCTCAAGGAAATTTCTTTCTCATTTTACCTAACCTGGAATAATCCATTCTCCTATTATGGATACAAATATCTATACAGGGTTTGGGGCTTCCTGACCAAATCAAATTCAAATTTTATTAAAGTTGCATCAAAACAATTTACTTAAGTCCCCTCACTCTTAGCACACTCCACATCCTAGACCTTGGTACTCTGCCAGTGATCTCAATGCAGATTTAAATACCATCCTGTTAACCAACATCTACATACTATGCCCCACAGTGAGTCTCCCAGAAATCCTTACCTCTGCTTTAATTTGGCCTGATCCTGAACCTGCCATACATTTCTCTCTGCTCCTCTGTCTGATATCTGGTTTCAGAGGGAGCACTGAGCATCCTGCAGGATCAATCTCTAAAATCCTGATATGATGGACACTGAAAGACCCCTGCCCCCATCAACAGCACCACAGTCCCATGCTGCTCAGCATTTCTCCCAGCCTCAGAGGGAAGACAGCTGGCTGGTTTCTATTTTCAGAGTGTACCTACAATCCCTTCCATAGGGTTATACATTTCCTTTATGCCTAAAGTCAAGCACACAGGAATGTCTCATTACTCTTCCTTCGAATATCCCTCCACTTGGTCCTCTGATGCTTTTCTTCAAATTCTTCCTTTTCAGTCTATAACTGAGATCAGCATTATTTAGCATCCCCACTCTGACCCCTGAATTTCTTATCACAGCAACTTTATTTTCTGCACAGCACACTGCAGGAACAGCTGCCACTATGCTCCAAAGTCCTCTGTTCTCCCTGGGCTGTTGGGAGGCTGCAGGTGTGCACCAGCTTCTCAATTTCTGCCTGTCTGTGCCAACCAACGACCCCAATCTTGCCAGGGTTTCCCCACGTTCAGGTGTGCCCTTCACCTGCCAGGGAGGCATTTTTGCAGCCCATACAAGCCACAAAATCACAGGGAAAAAAAAAAAAAAAAAGCTACTTTCACAGCTGGGTTTCTGGGAAGCTTCCATTTATTTACATTTCAGGGAACACAAATGGCAATGCTGCAGTTATAGTATCTAGCTCTATGTCTGTCTGGCTATTACTATATGTCCTTTCCTGTGCCTGGCTGTTACTTAGTTGAGGACACTGTGTAAAGTCCACCCAGCACCCCACCAAATCACAGGATATGCTGGCTGCTGGTCCCTTTTCATCTCAACAGGGAGATCTCCCCCATGTCCTCATGCCTGCTGCTGGGCTCCACAGGAGCAGGCAGGCATTTGGGATCAGTTTTTTCTCACTCATGGAGTAGTTTGCCAGTCAGCCTGAAACCCTCATGAAAACTAGAGCAACATTCTGCAAAGAAAGATTAGCTTAATAAAACAGACTTGGAGAAAATGTATAAAAATGAAAAGGAAGCCTCTCCCTCTCTCTCTCTCTCTCTCAACTAACTGCATCCTGGCTTGACTCCAGTTGCTGCTCTCTTTATTTCATCCAGCAGAAGTGCTGTCAGGGCCTGTCTCAGCTCCAAGAGCCACATTCAGAGCCTTAAGAGCTGGAAAGCCTGAGCAGTTAATGCTGAACTCTAACACAGTCATTGGTTTCCAGCTCCTTAGGCAAGACAAAAACCTGGAAGCCACCCTAAGAGATGCTCCCATTCCTACAGACCCCTTCTGTCTTTTCAGGTTGTTCAGGTGTGGACATCACATGGAGTGTGATGCTGCAGCTGCTAACTCGATTTTCAATCAAGAGATGCATTTTTATAATGCAACCTGTGGAGCTGATATCTCTTACAACCTGTCTTTAGGAAGATGGATATCCCCTGGGCACAGGCCAGACATAGCCTGGTATCACCATTTGTGTGGCCAGTGAACTCCAGGCTTTTTTGAAAGTGAACATTGAGTATAATGACTGGGTTAGTCCTTTTCCCTGTGAGCAGCTCATGTGCTCACTGTGGGTGAGATGCTCCTTCACTCCAGCAGGGTGACATTGAATCCTAAACCTGATCTGATGAAATATCTCTGCTGCCAAAAAGGGTATGTCTACCCTCCCTTTCCCTGGCAACACTTGCCCACCGCTTTCTCTAGAGCCACCGGTGATATAAACATGTCAGCAGCCAACTCAGGCCAAACAGCTCTTCAGTCTGTGTTTTACTTCCTGAACCAGCACATCATGGAGTTGAACACACAGTGCTGGTGCAAACGAAGCACCCAGAGGAAGTGGCCTTGCACTTTGGAAGGGGGGAGGGGAGTGGGACCACTCATTTCAGCAACAGCCCACGGTTAGGTCAGCTTAGGCATCCACTTTATGCTCAGGCTTTACAACCTGGAAGCTACATTTTCTGCAAACACATAAAACTACTGTCTTGTGCTGTACAAAATATGGGAGTAAAGACATGACTAATATCAGCACTGGGGGGCAGGTTCCTAACCTTACTACCCAGATATTTGTGCCAGGCTTTAACACCTTAATTGCTATGAATGTATGTGTGTATGACAGCACTAAAGGCTTAAGTATGCACACAGGTTAGACATTTGTTCATTTTCCATACTAAATGTTGAATTGGGCAGTTCTACAGATCCTTTAAGGCTCATTTTCACACCGTTATGTCATGTCACCATTCAACACAGCTTGCCTGAAAGCTGTGGTGGGACTACATTTCCAATGGTCTTCTCCAAATGCAGTTAGGAGCAACACTCAAATGTATTTCAGACCACAGGTTTGTAAACCCACACGTGGCAGTTGTTACAATAGGTCATGAAACATTCCTGTGCCTGAATGTACTTAGTAGTTTCATGTTTGCTTTTGGTGAGAACAGCAAGGGCTTTCTCAAGGAGATGTTCTGACACTAAGTTATAGCATTTGATAAGAAACAACAGGTACACATCACTTGCATTGTCACTTACCAGCCAGCTGCAGCTCAGCCTGATACTTCTGAACTTCCACCTTCACATGCTTGTTGCTTGACTATTTCACCATTTTAGACAAGATGGAAAAGTGCAGCAAGGACATGGACCAGCCTTCTGGTAATGAATTTGCCTCAAGCTACTTGATGATATATGGAGAACAGCATCTAAATCTAGCAATGACTTACGCTGAAAGCTACTGCCAGTGATGAAGACCTCTGCTCACCACAGTATATCAAGTTTAAAAGTAGGCCTGAAAGGTTCTGGGAAGCCTGTGAGTAAAGTGTTGACATTTTACTTTAAGAACCATGATTGGAGTGGAAGATGTTGCTTTAATAAAATATGCTTTGTACCTACTCTTAGTAAATCACTGAGAAATTGACAGTATATGCAGGAGAGGAAGGCTAGAGCTCAGCTTGCAAGCAGACTGAATTACTTCTCACTACAGATTTGAGGTTATTGGCAGACAGCCCATGTTGCCATTTAGTCCTCATAGCAAGCATGCTTTAAAAAATATTTTCCATATAGACAGACATACTGTAGCCACTGAGACTCCAGATAGCTGCCATACAGGCCCTTCTGCCCTTTGGAGGCTCTGATTTGATTTCCAGGTAATGCAAATCAAAACCAAAATTGCAATTTTATCTTTACCAAATAATTGCTAGTTCTCCGTATGGTAAATAATAAAGAGAGGGGTAAAAAGCTTTCATAGATTCATAGATATTAGGGGCTGGAAGGGACCTAGAAGATCATCTAGTCCAACCCCCCTGCCTGAGCAGGATCACCTAGACCAAGTCACCCAGGAACAGATCCAGGTGGCTCTTAAGTGTCTCCAGAGATGGAGACTCCACAACCCCCCTGGGCAGCCTGTTCCAGAGCTCTGGCACCCTCACTGAGAAAAAGTTCTTCTCCTCCACAGAGCTACAAGCATGTCTTTACAGGCTGGGTCGATGGGCTGAGGCCAGTGGGATGAAGTTCAACACGGCCAAGTGCCCAGTCCTACACTTTGGCCACAGTAACCCCCTGCAGCTACAGACTGGGGGTGAGTGGCTGGAGAGAGGCCTGGCTGAGAGGGACTTGGGAGTACTGGGTGCCAACCAGCTGAAGATGAGCCAGCAGTGTGCCCAGGTGGCACAGAAGGCCATTGGGATCTTGGCTTGTATCAGGAACAGTGTGGCCAGCAGGAGTAGGGATGTGATTCTCCCCCTGTATCTGTCACTGCTGAGGCCTCACCTGGAGCACTGGGGGCAGCTCTGGGCCCCTCATTTCAAGAAGGACACTGAGGTGCTGGAGCAGGTCCAGAGGAGAGTGATGAGGCTGGTGAAGGGACTGGAGGGAAAGTCTTATGAGAAGAGGCTAAGGGAGCTGAGGCTGTTCAGCCTGAAGAAGAGGAGACTCAGGGGAGACCTCATCACTCTCTACAACTACCTGTAGCAGGTGGGGGCTGGACTCTCCTCCCAGGTAACCAGCGACAGAACGAGAGGCCATGGCCTGAAGCTGCACCAAAAGAAGTTTAGTTTGGATATGAGGAAGCACTTCCTTAGGGAAAGGGTCATTAGACACTGGAATGGGCTGCCCAGGGAGGTGGTGGAGTCACCCTACCTAGAGGTGTTTAAGGAAATATTGGATGTGTCACTTAGTGCCATGGTCTAGCTGGGTGTTCTGGTGTCAGGTCTTAGGCTGGACTTGATGATCTGAAAGATCTGTTCCAGCCTCAACAATAATTCTGTGCAGCTCCTCCATCTTGGAAGAAGAGGAGCAATTCTGACAAAGTACCGTGCCCTGACCCCTCTAGGGCCCAATGGTTTTGTCACAGGCAGTAGTGACACTCAGTCTCCACAACAGCCATACCTAAATCCACAGGCAAGAGTTTGAAATTACATAATCATCATTTAATACTGCCATAGCCTGCTAAATCTTGGTCACCAGTGACCAGTCACATTCCCAGAATGGCATCTCTGTTCTTCCCTGCTGCTCTTTCAAAGTAGCAATATATAACTATGAATTCATATATTCATAAGAAGTTAAAGAACTGGAAAGGTAGGTGCAGCTTCCCCAATAGGAGAGTCATAAAGAAACAACGAGCTAACTTAGCTGTACGATATCTGTAAGAAACACATAAACACTAAAGAGCAGAGTATGAGCTCCATGTCCCTTCAGATATGTCACTGCTTGTGTTTAGCTGGCTGTTGTGTTTTTTAAAGCAATGTGTAAGAACAGCCCAAATCATCAGTCTTCCCTTGGGCCAAACAGGCACTAGGAGGGCTAAGCATTTGTAGGACAGCTCCAGCCGTGTCACTTGGTCAGCCCAGGTCTAAAACTATGTTAAAACTATGTTACCTCTAACAGTCCTGAAATTTGATTTGAATAGCAAATACTGCATCTTTATTAGAATAATGTGTTCAGCTGTAACTGGGGAAATGATAAGCTGAAAAAAAAAACCACATTTTAATGTTTGTTTATACATTATTAGTATATATCTTCTTGTCCTTCTCCTTTTTATATTTTAGACAAGAATATCCTCATATTTATATGCCTCTTAGGTTGCTACTGAAATAAAGAAGGAAACATTTTCAACCAAAAGCACAAAAAAACCCACCAGAGAATCAGACACTAAGATATCTTCTTTATCCTTCTCCTGGAGGAGCAGGAGTTCTATATAGCTTATGTAGATATGCTCACCTATGAGGTATTTTTAGCAATATATTATGGCTGAGTATTAGTCCCCCTTCAGAGAGACCCTTAGGCTATTGCTTTCTTTCATGATCAAAATAGAACTGCACCTTCTGGGTGACTAATTGATGCAAATTATACTGACATAGCTGGTGATTTTCCTGCTTTAAATTAGCAACCATTTCAATGCAAAAGTCATTCAAAAAAGAGAACTAAGTAAATTAAAAAGCTATTTGTTGTGTTGTTGGCTAGGCTGAAGCCACTGATGTTTTTAAAGTACTTTTAAAACTATTTTCTTTTAATCAGCTCAGCCAAAATCCAAAGGCTGTTGTGTTAACATTTCTTTGTCATTGTCTGATTTGGTCTAATTTGAAACTGTGGCTGGACAAGAATTTGCAGAGTTGCAAGAACTATGATGGTACCAGTACCCAGGATGGAGGGAGAAAGGAAGAAGGGAGGGAAGGATACAAGGATTTTTTACAGAAGGGTTATTACAGAAGGAAGATATATCCACATTCAGCTCTAGGATTAGTCAGAACTTCCTTCTCTTCCTGCATTTTTTTCATGTCATTAACAAACTCCATTTCACAAACCACAGATTCAGTGAGAAGTTCCAATAAATATATCTGTTATAATAACTTCCCAAAAATATCCTCTTTTCAGTTTGTCAAACAGATTTTAGCAATAAAAAAATCCACCCTTCCTCAAATCAATCCCATTATTTCCAAAGCCATTTTGGCAAAGCAGTTATTTGAATTTTTATAAAGATCATTAATGAAAAGCCTTGACCATCTGTAGCCCTCTTCACAACATAGGCATGAGTTGTATAGGTCAGCACTAAGCAGCAACCAGAATTCACAGCACAAAAGTGAGATGCTAAGGAAACCTGTAAATGAAGCCTTTAAAATAACTTACAGTTCCTCATCTACAGTTTTGCATAGGAAGACTGTGCAGCAGAGACACGTGCAGACAGTGCAAGAAGCTCTAGCACAACCACAGATGTCCTGACCAGTTTTGGGTGAAAGGCTCTGCCATCTGCTTTCTGCCAGGGTAAGGGCTACTTGTGAGTGTGGCCTCAGGGTGGGAAGGCAGCAAGGATTGCTGTCTCAGGGTGCCTGCAGGAGTAGGGAAGTGTAAGGTACCAAGCTGAGGAATACTGCTGTCTGTCTCTCACTCCAATTCATGGTCTAGAGAAGCTGGCAAGTCCTCCAGTGCTGCCTAAAATAGCTAGAACATATCGATATCTACTTTGTCAAACAAAGTGCCCAAGGTGCTCATGGGCACTTCTCTTGGAAAACTCTCATCACTCTTTCCTTCCAAAAAACCCTTTCCCATTAAAGTTCACACATTGCATGCCAACACATCTTCTAATCTAATGTTAGAAAAAACAAATCCTAAATCTTGTGATGTAACTATGATCCCCCTTAAAACAGGCAGTCTCATGGGAGGTAACTTTCCTCTTCACCAGACTCGTGTTGTCCCCCTTACTCACTTTCTTCTTAATAGACTTGTGACTGACATAACGTTTTAAGAGCTTTTCAGCAGGGGTCACAACATTTTCCTGGAGCTAGGACATGATTACAACATTCAGAGATGTGATACACTAATAAAAAATAATTAATCTGCTACAACATAAGGAGTATCTTGAAACATATTTGTTAATTCCACTGGGATTATGCTAAATGCTCAGATTCTTAGGAATTTATTATATTGTGCTATATTTTATGCTACTGTGCTAAGGGCACTAGACCTAGTACAAGCTTGCTTATCTATCTATGAACAGGTCAAGGATTAAACATTATCACTGTATTAATAGACTTGCCTGGAGAGACCAAGAGCAAAAGCATCATCAATAAAGACAACTTTGATAAATTAAAAATTGTTGAGTTTCTAAAGTCTGTTATGAAGTATGCAAAGGACTTTGGCTCTCAGCATGGCTAACCTCTGAACAAAGAAAATATAACTCTATGGTAACTTCCAAAGTGAAATTCTGCCATGGGATGGAGAGCACAGGGCATCTATAGGAAGCCAGTTCTGCTTGTGAGCCCCACAGGCAGCTGGGATGCAGCATCCCTTCCCCATGGGAGGGTAGCGCAGAAAGGGATCCTATGCCTAGCAAGGACAACAGAGAGGCCAAGAAGGTGTGCAATGTCAGATTCTACCTATCTCTGGGATGTTCCTGGGTTTTGGTGGCAAGAAATCAAACAGGAGTGCTCAGTGAAGGTCCCCAAAAGGATCTTGCACCTGGGTTGGAACAACCCTCATTATCAATCCAGGCTGGGGGATGAGGTGCTGGAAAGCAGAAAAAGACTTGGGGGTGTTGGTGGCTGAGAAGCTGGCCATGAGGCAGCAGTGGGCACTGGCAGCCAAGAAGGCCAATGGCAGCCTGGGCTGCAGCAAGAGAAGTGTGGCCAGCAGCTGGAGAGAGGGGATTCTGCCCCTCTGCTCTGCTCTGCTCAGACCTCACCTGGAGTATTGCAGCCAGCTCTGGAGCCCTCAGCACAGGAGAGACATGGAGCTGATGGAGCAGGNCTCAGGAAGAAGTTCTTTCCCTTGAGGGTGGTGATCAGTGGCACAGGCTCCCCAGGGAGGTGGTTGAGGCCCCATCCTTGGAGCTATTGCAGGGGAGGTTGGCCAAGGCTCTGAGCAGCCTGGGCTAGTTGAGGGTGTCCCTGCTCCCTGCAGGGGGGCTGCACTAGATGCCCTTTGGAGGCCCCTTTCAGCCCTAAACATTCTGTGATTCTATGATTTCCACCAGAGTTGTGAGGATATCAAGATCTCTATGGCTTAAGAAATTATTTACATTGTATTGTTTAAAGTGCTCCCTGCTCTGCTGTCTGAGAACAGACAGACCTTCAAAGGGCTGCTCAGCCTCTTCTAACCATGTTGCAGAGCACACACTGACACCACTTGTGGTCACCCATTCCAAATCCCAGAGGGAGAGCTGTAATCAGTGCTTCATTAGGCTGTTTACCTTCTCTTTATATGGGACAACAATGTGTGCCTGGTCAATATACCCCGTGCTTTGTACTTTTATAACTGTATTATAAATTATTAATAGCTGCAACCAGCCAAGCTTGGGACCCATGGGGTGGTTAATATTGGAGCTTGCTTACTAGCCATATAACTTTATATCTATCTATGCAAATTCTCATGCCTTACTCCCAAAGTACAAAAAGCCATTCAGAAGCAAAGCTTTATTCTGCTCAGAAAAAGGTTTGTTTAACCTGAAGAGCATTGCTTAATGCTGACACTGGAAACTCAGAAACCTGCACATCAGCAGGTTTCTTTTATAATCTCTTGAGGTTCTACTTCAGCTGTTCTCTGCCCAGCTTGAATGTCTATTTGCCTCTTCACAAACGATTGCTCATTTATTGTCAAGGGTAAAATTACCTACTCTAAATCCCTGCTAACTACCTCGCTTACAAAAAAAATGATGAGGAAGACCAGTTGGGTTCTTTTGTTCCTGATGGATTTTACTGGGCTAATGTCCCTCAGCCCTAAATTGAGGCTAAAACACATTATATCACAAAAAGTTGCATGAGAGTATTATTAAGAATTTGAATTGAAGTTACAGGTGTGACAAAGTTCAAAGATGGAGCTGTAACTCCCATCTAGCAACTTCTCCTTATTGCATCCTGTATGCACAGAGATTTTACAAAATAAAAGTGCACTGCCTACAGACTGGAAACCCATCAGCTACGTGAATACTAGCAAACCAAACAGGGCCATGGCCTGGGCTTAGACACCACCTGTGAATGTCCAGAATGTTTACACATTAGCACACTCCCTGGCTTGGTTTAGGTTGATGCCAATCAGCACTGTGCTACACAATGCCTGTGCATGGTCCAGAAGCAGCACTGAGTTGTGGCTGCCCTCATTCAGCTGTGTGATCATGCATGTCCATTCCCTGGCAGAAGAAAATGCAGCATCATGGCAGCAGGCAGTGCTACCTCACATCCCTCATTGCAAAAGAGCTGGTTCCTGTCTGGTTTACTTCCTAAACCAGGCACAGCTATTTAGTATTTTTATAATGATATCTCCCAGGACAATACTTTAGGGTTTGCATCTAGATTTCTTTTCCTTTTTCTCACTCCTGTCCTTTCTGATTTGGATTGAGACATATCCTTAGTGCATTTTTTTTCCTCCTGCTGGCATGTCAGAAAACTTAACTGAGTCTGACTGCACTTGGATCAAGCACAACTCCTCAAGGGAACTGCACAACCCAAATAAAATTAAATGTAGGGATTAAGATGAATAGGGGAGGATGTGATTAACACAATCAATTAGCACAATTAGAATTCTGTGTAGAATAAGACCTACCACATCCATGGTAAATTCTCATTGTTACTTATTTTATCATGGATGAACATACAGATAACCAATAACAGTCCCTTTCTGTAGTAGATGGAACATAGACATAAACAGATGGAACATAAAAATGAATATAACCAAGGTCAGGTTTTCCTGGCTGGACATGGCTACAGCCAAGAGTCTGGCAGACAAGGAGGCTGATTTGTCCTGTGACAGGGGCCAGCAACTGCATTCAGGTACTCACTTTTCCAGACTTGGAGGGATCTGTCTTGTGCAGGCTGAGCAGCCTAGATAAGCATGTTTGTGCAAATCCATGCCAGGGAAAAGAGGGACTGGGAACCATGTAATCTCCTATTTCATATATACATCAGTTCCAGCATGGGGAAATGGATCAGCAAACACTGGAGTGTGGAGCAACTGGAACTGTGGTGCAGCCCTTGGTCCAGATATCTGCTTCCAGGAGCTGAGGGTGATTGGCAGGGGCATTAAGTTGTTTCCTTCAACATCTATCTGTTTTAGAGAGGATTAAAACAAACCCTTTGCTAATTCACACATTCACAGATATTAGGGGTGGGAAGGGAGCTAGAAGATCATCTAGTCCAACCCCCCTGCCAGAGCAGGGGCACCTAGACCAAGTCACCCAGGAACAGATCCAGGTGGGTCTTAAGTGTCTCCAGAGAAGGAGACTCCACAACCTCCCTGGGCAGCCTGTTCCAGAGCTCTGTCAGCCCCACTGAGAAAAAGTTCTTCCTTGTGTTGACCCTAAACCTCCTGTGCTCCAATTTGCACCCATTGCCTCTCGTCCTGTCATTGCTTTCATGTACCTACTCTGAAAGCAGGGGAACATGGAAGCAGAGGAATTTATGAGTGTCAAGAGGCAACTCCAGATGCCTTTCTGACTGCCAATGGTCCCTGGAATCTTGCACTTCTCCATTGCCTTGAGCAACTGCCCCATCCTTACTTCTAGACTGTTCCTACAAAGCCCTGGTTTTGCAGTTGTCCCTGCTCTCAGCACCTGGTTTGGTCCTCTCTCCCCAGTCCTCACTGTCCTAGTCTCCTCATCCAGCCACTCTTTCCCCTGAAGCTTCCAGTCCCATTTCACCATGCTGCTCTAGTGCTGGGCAGTGTGGGGGGGTGTGCACACACATGCACTAGTCACATGCAGTTGCTCAGCAGCCTGAGTTAGATTAAATGCTGACACAACAGACAAAATACATTTTCCCTCTTTAATAAAAGCTAGACAGCAATTATTTTTTTTTCTTTCCTCATTTACTCCTCATAGGGCTGAGGTAACAGCAATCCAGAACATGGGTTTCAGTCCCAATTGCTGAGGGCCCTTTATAAAAATTATTTCTGAGGTATGATAGTCCCTGCCCAGCCAGCTGATTTCCATCTCACAAAATTTCAGCTAAAATATACAGTGATAATACTTAAAATTAATGCCAGTTCCAGAGCTATTGCTAAGGGTTAGTGATATTTGTCTCTGTAAATTGTGATCTTACTAAAACCTGAATGTGTTAGGAAAAACCCTGAGCACACATTATAATGGAACAAGTCTCTTTAGAAAGAGTAAAGGGAGGTGAAAAGCCAGGTAAATACTCTTTCATGAAAACACATAGAGATATCAAAGGCAGGATGAGGTTGGTTTTCTGCTCCTTTTGTTTATATAAAAGCTGGTTGGCATCTATATTGTATGTGTTTGTTTGTTTGGCAGTAGTCTGCCATATGGCTTTTTTCTTCCAACTGCAGCTCTGTTTTCTAAGCAGCATAAATCAGAATGACAGGTAAAATAACAAGACTTTTGTTAAAAATGTATGCCCCTCTAGTGTTTTAAGAGCATGTTGATGTAGCATGTATACGTTGTGTCATGAAGAGAGTCTGAAGAGAGAAAAATTCCCCTCCACCCCTCCAATGCATTGCCTCCTCCCCTGCAATATAGATAAACCCCCTTTCTGTACCCAGGTGCAGGTTTCTTTTTTCTTTCACTTCCTTTCTTTCAAAAATATCAGTCTTTTAAATTCATGTCTAAAACACCGACTTACTAATCTGCTCAGAAATTATGATTTAAAGCTGCTATAACCACCTTTTTTGTGCTTTGTTTGTTTTGATTTGTGCTATTTCCCTCAAAATGAGCTAACTTTGCTCTTACAGACATTCCTCCTTAGGAAAACAGCATGAAATATTTACCTCAATGAAACCTGGACACCTGCCTTATTTCAAGATTTTCTCAGTGCTTTCAGTGAAGCAGATGCTGTTGAGTCAGATCAGCAGAAACTGTACTGTTCTTACTCATTTTTGTTATATAGATTCTCACTTAAAAAAAAAACAAAACAAACCCAAAACAAAATCACCAAAAAAACAACAACAACAAAAAAAACAACCAACCCCTTAGTTTGTATATCACACAGTCTCCAAGAGGGTTACAAAAGGCCACTGAATAGAAAATAGTGCACAACATCTGGAGGGCTGCAGAGTCTCCTCTGCCCAGCCTCCTCCCTGGGATGGAGTCAGATGTGCATCTGCTGACTCAGCCCCACCATGCTTTCAGAGGAGTAAAATGTGACTAAAAAGTGCTAAAGTAAGTGTTCATATATAATTAAAATCTGCCAGCAATGTCTAAATGAGTTCAAAATACCTTTTCCATAAAACACAATTCCTATAAAATGAGATTTTTCTTTTCAGATCAAAGAATAGTTTTAATAAATGAGTACAAAATTATATGTCAATGCATTTCTTGCAAATTAGGGTGATTAAATTTCTTCAGTTTCTAATCTGATTCCTCTGGTTTCTGTGAAGTGTTTCTTGGTCAGCTGCTGGCAGCAGCCCATCCCTCGTGGGGTTTTGGTGCTATGCAGGGGCTCCAGGGCCAGGTCCCATTCGTGCTTCACAGCAGCACTAAGTGAGTAACCAAGGGTTGTCATCCCTGTGATTGCCTTTAGAAAGCAGCAGATGAAATCAGATTATTTCTATTGAAGAGAGGGTAATGCAGCTTCAGAAAACACCAAAGCCTGTCATGCCTTCTCCTTCAGACCTCTCTCAGCCAATTCCCCTGGTTTTCTCCATTGCAATGGGAGTTCTTCCTCACAGCCACTGTGCTCCTAGAGCTGCCAGGGAAAAGTGGTAGTGTAGCACAGTTTTGCTCCAGCAGCTGTATGCAGCACCAATGTGGCAACCACCAAAGACCAAACTGCAGTCTAAGAGGTATTGCTGAGGAGATTGAAAAGAGGATGCTGGCAGCTACTCAAGGTGACTAAGGTCCCTCTGGTGTGACTGTCCCAGACAGCTAATTTTCCAGACATGTTTTGTAAGATTATTGAAATTTCTATTGGCCTCCAGCAACACAAATCATTTTCTTCCATTTCATCACATTTACCATGTGCTAAACAGCATCAAAAGAATGCAAATAATTACACAGGCAATTTGTTTCCTACCGGCACCACTTCAACACAGTAAGAGGAAAATCTCAGTGTAAGCATTTTTTCAGGTGTCCAATATGGAATATGGTCTTGGAACTACAACAACAACAACAGCAGCAAATAAAAATTCTGTTTTATTTCAAGCATGACAAACTTTTTTTATATCATTTTTCTTATTGCTTATCACTGACCCAAAACTCAAACCAGATTAAAATATCGAGAGATGGGCCCATATGGTAAACACTCATGATCATTCTAAGCATTAAATGGTTGGTGAGCAGATGAAAAAAAAAAAGATAAGTGCAGATTCTAACACTGAAAAAGGCATTAGGCAGTACAGCTGCCAATGCAGACATGACTGGACAGCAGGCTTCTCAGAGCATGGGTACATTTGTTCATCTCTCAAAGGTGAGAGCCCTGAAGGATTTACAACTGTTAGGCCACATTTTTTTCATGTGTCTGAATCATGTTCTATTTCTCCACGCTTTATGGTAATGATGAAGTGGTTGGCCAGTAAGACAACCCTGCTCAGGCAAACTTTAAAAGCCATGATCATATTTGCCTACAGCTTGGCTTATAAAGAGAAAATAATGGAATAATAAATCATTCTCCCCTGACACTGAGGAGCTTTATATTACCAAAGTGAAATAACTCGGTGGATTGTGTCTGTGCACGATTTACTCTTTCAGCATGTGAGTCACAATCCACTTTAATTACTTAAGTAATTCAGTCCCCAAACCCCACTTACAGTGGGAGCCATTGCACTGTTTGGCATCCAGCCCATGAGCTGTATGTAGATGCATCTGAATCTCCCACATGCATGCAGTGCTCCCCTCCATAAAACTTCATATATTCCTACTCTCCTTCCAAAAATCATATATTATTTACATCATCAGTATTGCAAACATACCAGAAGCACACTACAGCTTTCTCTGGAGTTCAGCTGGCTTTTCATGTCTCCCATGCCTGCAAGTATACTAAACATTCCTGCATCTCCACTTTGCTGACTGTTTTATGCAGAGCAGCACTCCCCTCATAAGTAGGTGAAGGTTTGTTTACTCACATAATGCTAGGACAACTCCTAAGATAGTAATTCTGAAAAAGCAGCTGTAATGTCAGTGAGAAACAACAGAAGGAGCCAGGTGGTAATATATCCTCCTCTGAATATTTGTATGGGTCTGGCTAAAAGTGAAGGAGAATAGAAAAAAAAAAAAAAGACAAGCTAGCTAAGTAGGCTCACCAGGAAGGAAAAAATCTGAGATTGTCTCTGCAGTTATGGTAACTGGTAGGAGCAGTTGGGAAAGCCACTATGGAGGAGGAGGAAGGCAGCCCTGCAGTGTGGCTGTGTGCATAGCTGCAACCACCCCAAGTTCTGGGAAGTCATTTATGTGGCTTTTGAAGTCTTTGTTCTCAAATGGATCCTTTGTTGCTTCAGATATTGATCAGCTCACAAGCTGTTCTGGGCAAACCGAAGAGGAAAAGTACTGTTTATGAGAAAAGTGGAATATTGCAGTAAGTAACATTTCTGGAGTGCACATTAGAAACAGATGTTCCACTCAAAAGTATTTGTGGTGAGAGACTATGCTGAGAAACTAACTGCTATAAAGGGAAAAACCTAGAATTACAACACACTGGATACAACAAGAAGTTAGACCAAGAGAAAAATAAGTCTTCAGAAGGATAGATGAGGTGTCTTGTGCTGACAACTGCAATCACAGGTTACTATCCAGGCAAGAAAAGAGTTGGATCCAGCTCCCACCTCTTCCACAGATGTGCTGCTGGACGTTGACCAAACCACATAGGCTTTCACTTCAGTGTTGACTAAAGACTCAGGGCTTTGCCACACTGAGGTGTTTTGTTTCCCACCCTCACTGTGCCTTAGTCATAAGAACTGGAGTCAGACAGTTGTGAGATGGCTGGCAGGAGAAAGACAGGCATGTCAAGGCACTTCATGGCCATTTCTTCAGGGCACTACACAGAGTGAAAGGAGGAGGAAGGCAGCTCTCAGTCCTTCATGGCCCTTCCCAGCCCAGCAGATTTCCCAGGGTGAGGATCCCCTTGTAAATAGGGATTGGGCTAATTCTCTGCTCTAAGGGACAAATTCCCTGATAGGTTTAGGTCACCCACATGGTGTGTTGATGGAAGATGTGGAAAAGCATACAAACAAAAATAAAGCAATAAATGAGTCATAAATTGTAGTGACAGAGAAGTGTAACAGCCAAACTGTCATCGTGCAGAACAGCAAAGATTCACCTTCTATACCAGAAGGGAAGCATATGCATATCAGGTGAAGCATATGCAGAGTAATAGAGACAATTATTGTCTCCCCTGCCTCCTTACTTCTGGTCATCAGTGACACAGTGACCTCTGAGCTGGGGGTTTCATCCTGAACATAATTTTGAACAGAAACTGCTGGCCCTGTGCTCTGCAAATTTGCCCCATTAACTTTTGAACCCATTTATTTTTTTGGTATCCATAATATCCTGTGACCATGAGTTGTACAACTTCACTACATGCTGAGTGATGAAGTGCTCCCTTTTTAAACGCCCAGATGATTATTTCATCAGCTTCTATTCTTATATTGTCAGGAATTATAATTAATCTCTTTCCTCAACTAGCCATTACCATTCATGATGTTATCAGGCTTCATCTCTTCCCCAAGCTGAAATTACCCAGTATATTTTGCCTTTCCTTACACAAAAAACACTCCATTCACTGAGTCTCTTCTTCCTTTTTCTGGGCCACTTTCAGCTATCCATTCTGAGCTGTGGTGATGAGTTCACTGCATAATATCCAGGATGCAGATGCATCTCATAAATTTATGTGGTAGCATAACTTTTTTTTTTTCCTAATAATGGTCTTTTTGACCACTGCTGAGTAATGAACTGATTTTTACAGGGACTAATCAGTAATGAATCCCAAATCACTTTCCTGAACATTAGAAGATAATTTAGAAACAATCATTATGTATCTGTGATGCTGCTTTTTTTTTCCCCATGCACATCACTTTGCATCTATTGACGCTTAATTTCTTCTGTCATTCTATTGCTCAATCACTAAGCATTGTGAGATCCTTCTCCAAAGGCAAAAATGAGAAAATTGGTAGTGAAATCTGGCCAATTTCATGATAAATGTATTTGTAATTTCATAGGAAGCATAGTCAATATGTGAAGAATACTACTCAGCAAAAAAAACCATACCTTTTACTGCCAAAAAGTCATGGGAAGTTCATCTCATGGAGGATCCAATTGCTAGAGAAAATAAATTATTTTCTTCATTTGTACGTGGCTGAGGAAGCTACAGCTTTCCAATCTAAACTTCAAGTCTGAACTATCTGTGATGCAACGAAGTCTGGATTTGGCAATCAGGCAGTCAGCATCTGTTCATTGTCTCAGGGGACCTAACTAAGCCTATACAATTCAAAGAGTATTGACATCTCAGTCAGGATAGCTATATCCTGACAAGGCTGTGTCAGGTCTGACAAGGCTTTGAATTGGTGTGCTTCAGTGTCCTGACACACTGATGCAAGGTGCACCACATGCTTTGTCGTTTGCATGCCTGTACCCCTGTACCACAGGTCCCTGCTGCTCACATGCTGCATCCCCTTGAAAATACACTTTAGAAATGATTCCATTAATATCTGTTATCATTTTTGAGCCACCTGTATAGGCCATCCACACCTCTAAGCAGTTAGCTGTGTCACCCAAGTAAAGGCATGTCTTACTCGTAGAGGAAGAAAAATGTTCTATCTGTGTGAGGAAAGAGCTAAAGAATACTTGTTACCACTGGATTAGGTGAGTTTAAATGTGCCTGAGTTAAACCAGACATGACACTAGTACATTGGGGCCTGCACAGCCAAGAGGTAGCTGGCTGTGGAATGCAAGTGGAGATCCTGTCCATGAAAGGTGGGGCAGAACCTGGGTGAGATTTGATGTCACTTCCTATCCTTCTCAGACAAAATGCATCAAACTAGCATGGGCTTCCACCCCTCCTCCCTCCCCACTGCCTTAGCTCTAGGAGCTTTAATTAAGCGAATGCACAGGCTTGCTTTAGTCTTTTACCTGTGTTAAATGTGAGCTTGATGCATCCAGTGTCATCACAATTTTGGATATTCACATGAAGTGCCTCTCACTGGACTGCATTCAATCATTTATACAGGCTCTGCTGCTGTTCCCACTGAAGCACTGACTTCAATGCAAGTAGTGTAGTAGGCATACAGCTGGAAAGAGAAAAAATGTGAAATGCCACTCAATCTCTTTCAATCACCTTTCCTCTCCCCCTCTCCCAAAATAATAAGTTTTAGAAAAGAAATAAACTGTATGAAAAGGAAAACTCTTAAATAAGTTTTGAAGTCAAGATCATGCCAACTAATATTATCAGGACTTCCTCGCCTTCCTTGCCTCCTTTTAATTAACCTGTTTCTGACCTGGACTATGCATTTGCCTGGGAGACACAGTACCATTTCCCAATTGCTCTTGGTTAAATAAAAGAGTGTGTAGTAGTGTTTGTGGTCAACACTCCTGCTACATCTTTCCTGTAGCACCATGCAGGAGTGAGGCCAGGGAGGAGATGTGGACAGGAGTAGCAGAGTGGGAAGGTAGAGATTTACTTAAAATGCTGCACACTGAAGTGGCTGATAAAACAAACTGGTCATTCTGCTTCTATCTCCCTGTTTCTACAGCTCATGTCTGGACACAATCCTGGACCCAAAGGGAGCATAATCTGAAGAATTTCTATTCATTCTTATCTTCCAAAGTGCAGATTTAAAATTCTCTCGTCGCACAGTGACAAACCTGCCATTGCTGGGTAACAATCAAATTGCTTCTTAAATGAAGTCCATCCTTTTATTAGAAATCTGAAAAAATTCTCAAACTCCAGATAACACCTACAGGTCCCAACTGGGTGTTAATGCAAAAGGCAGCAGCCACTGTAAGTATATAGTTTTAACTGCCAAAGGTTTTATCTTTTATGATTTTCTAACAATGCAATGCAGCCCTGAAGAGAAAGAAGAAAGACACTAATCCACTTACCCAACAAATCCTTTCCTCTAAAAAGTACAGAGGCTTGGTCTAGAGCAAAACTGAGCTTAAACAGTTTCCCATGCAGTAAATAACAACAGGAAAATTACAGAATAGAAGAACTGAAGGAAGGAAGAAAACCAGGATTCCAATACAAGAAAACAAACAGAAAATGAGTACAATACCTTTATCTAGGTAAGTAGGTTCATAGATATTAGGGGTTGGAAGGGACCTAGAAGATCATCTAGTCCAACCCCCCTGCCTGAGCAGGATCACCTAGACCAAGCCACCCAGGAACAGATCCAGGCAGTTCTTAAGTGTCTCCAGTAAAAAACTTATTGGCAAGTACAGGAAATGGATGCTATGAATAAATCATTTCATAGCTGATGCTTTTTCTCCACAATCATTTTTCTTATTGTATTCCAATAATTAATATAAAATGGTGGTTATTCAGTGCAGGAAAGTTGTAGAACTATAAACTAAACACAGCCAATTATGAACTATTTAGGAAAAGAAATGCAGATAGAAGGCAGTTTAGAAGAAATTCCTCAAAGGAAGGCAATCAATGGCAGGGTCAGATCTCATGCTCTGGGAAAGAGCATGTCTGAACTGCCTTGGAGGTGATGTCTGTGATGATGTGATGATCTGCCTGTGGCCTCACAGTGATGTCACTCCCCAGCAGTCCTTTGCTGGACCCCAACACCTTCCAACCTGGTCCATATACAAATATNCCCTGCTGCTCACATGCTGCATCCCCTTGAAAATACACTTTAGAAATGATTCCATTAATATCTGTTATCATTTTTGAGCCACCTGTATAGGCCATCCACACCTCTAAGCAGTTAGCTGTGTCACCCAAGTAAAGGCATGTCTTACTCGTAGAGGAAGAAAAATGTTCTATCTGTGTGAGGAAAGAGCTAAAGAATACTTGTTACCACTGGATTAGGTGAGTTTAAATGTGCCTGAGTTAAACCAGACATGACACTAGTACATTGGGGCCTGCACAGCCAAGAGGTAGCTGGCTGTGGAATGCAAGTGGAGATCCTGTCCATGAAAGGTGGGGCAGAACCTGGGTGAGATTTGATGTCACTTCCTATCCTTCTCAGACAAAATGCATCAAACTAGCATGGGCTTCCACCCCTCCTCCCTCCCCACTGCCTTAGCTCTAGGAGCTTTAATTAAGCGAATGCACAGGCTTGCTTTAGTCTTTTACCTGTGTTAAATGTGAGCTTGATGCATCCAGTGTCATCACAATTTTGGATATTCACATGAAGTGCCTCTCACTGGACTGCATTCAATCATTTATACAGGCTCTGCTGCTGTTCCCACTGAAGCACTGACTTCAATGCAAGTAGTGTAGTAGGCATACAGCTGGAAAGAGAAAAAATGTGAAATGCCACTCAATCTCTTTCAATCACCTTTCCTCTCCCCCTCTCCCAAAATAATAAGTTTTAGAAAAGAAATAAACTGTATGAAAAGGAAAACTCTTAAATAAGTTTTGAAGTCAAGATCATGCCAACTAATATTATCAGGACTTCCTCGCCTTCCTTGCCTCCTTTTAATTAACCTGTTTCTGACCTGGACTATGCATTTGCCTGGGAGACACAGTACCATTTCCCAATTGCTCTTGGTTAAATAAAAGAGTGTGTAGTAGTGTTTGTGGTCAACACTCCTGCTACATCTTTCCTGTAGCACCATGCAGGAGTGAGGCCAGGGAGGAGATGTGGACAGGAGTAGCAGAGTGGGAAGGTAGAGATTTACTTAAAATGCTGCACACTGAAGTGGCTGATAAAACAAACTGGTCATTCTGCTTCTATCTCCCTGTTTCTACAGCTCATGTCTGGACACAATCCTGGACCCAAAGGGAGCATAATCTGAAGAATTTCTATTCATTCTTATCTTCCAAAGTGCAGATTTAAAATTCTCTCGTCGCACAGTGACAAACCTGCCATTGCTGGGTAACAATCAAATTGCTTCTTAAATGAAGTCCATCCTTTTATTAGAAATCTGAAAAAATTCTCAAACTCCAGATAACACCTACAGGTCCCAACTGGGTGTTAATGCAAAAGGCAGCAGCCACTGTAAGTATATAGTTTTAACTGCCAAAGGTTTTATCTTTTATGATTTTCTAACAATGCAATGCAGCCCTGAAGAGAAAGAAGAAAGACACTAATCCACTTACCCAACAAATCCTTTCCTCTAAAAAGTACAGAGGCTTGGTCTAGAGCAAAACTGAGCTTAAACAGTTTCCCATGCAGTAAATAACAACAGGAAAATTACAGAATAGAAGAACTGAAGGAAGGAAGAAAACCAGGATTCCAATACAAGAAAACAAACAGAAAATGAGTACAATACCTTTATCTAGGTAAGTAGGTTCATAGATATTAGGGGTTGGAAGGGACCTAGAAGATCATCTAGTCCAACCCCCCTGCCTGAGCAGGATCACCTAGACCAAGCCACCCAGGAACAGATCCAGGCAGTTCTTAAGTGTCTCCAGTAAAAAACTTATTGGCAAGTACAGGAAATGGATGCTATGAATAAATCATTTCATAGCTGATGCTTTTTCTCCACAATCATTTTTCTTATTGTATTCCAATAATTAATATAAAATGGTGGTTATTCAGTGCAGGAAAGTTGTAGAACTATAAACTAAACACAGCCAATTATGAACTATTTAGGAAAAGAAATGCAGATAGAAGGCAGTTTAGAAGAAATTCCTCAAAGGAAGGCAATCAATGGCAGGGTCAGATCTCATGCTCTGGGAAAGAGCATGTCTGAACTGCCTTGGAGGTGATGTCTGTGATGATGTGATGATCTGCCTGTGGCCTCACAGTGATGTCACTCCCCAGCAGTCCTTTGCTGGACCCCAACACCTTCCAACCTGGTCCATATACAAATATCACAGTGTTTCGGGTCACAGACAACTAGCAATGTAAAGGTAGAACATAAAAAATAAACACATGCTTTTCTCTTCTCTCCTAAATTCAACACAGTCCCAAGAAGAGAGGAGATAATCTTAGATGTTGTTGCTAACCTGTTTGCTTACTGTCAGATGACAAATGCTGGCAAGGCTCCATGTCCTCCTGGTTTACTGCTGAAAAGGCTGTTTTGCAGAGTTTCTCCTGTCAAAGACATGCTGAAGTGGACACAAACTAAGGCAGATGCACAAAGCCAAGCTATGCACTGCACCATGCCCCCAAGCCACAGTGAGGCTGAGCATGATTTCCTCATACTTTCTTTCTCTTAGTCAGGGTAATTTTATTTCCCAAGAAAGATTATACCCTGTCAAGTAAGGTGTTTCTTCAGTACTGTAAACAGACTAGGCTTGAACACAGACATCACAGCTTTCACCTCTGAGCAGAATAGTCACAAATGCAAGTGAAATGATAGAATCCTTAATAAAGACCATTTAATCAACTGCTTTCCTACAGCACTGCTCAAGGAAGAAGGATTTGCTTCTCAAAATACTCTTCTGTCCTAACGCTTTTAGGAAGGATTTTCTGTTTATTGTCTTTCCCTGACCCAGGCCAGCCCCTGCCTCAACAGGGCAAAACATCCCTGGGAACTAAAAAACCTGTTGTAAAATAGAGCTTGAAAAGTGCTGGGAATATTTAATCAAAATGCTTAATAGCATTTAGATGCTGCTTAATAAATGTTTCATTTCAGAAATACCTGTATGTTCTGTCTCACTTCAAAACAAACCCTCTGAAATAATACTATTTATCTAAATAAAATCTAAAGCAGAAAAAGGTTAAAAGGACTAATCAGTCACAAAATGAAGTTGAAAAATCTCTTTTTAGGTTAAATAAACCATTTCAGTTTCACAAAAGAATCCCTAAAAATACCCTTTTGGGCTCACCATAACACGAACATTTTTTGATTCTTTTGGTTCAGTTGCCATTGTGACAAAACTAATATTCACCTCTCTCTTTTCCACAGCACAGATTCAAAGCAGGTGTACCACTATCTTCTCAGACAATGCTTCCTTCATTCCTAAGAAGAATTTCTTTTGAAGCTGAAGGTGTCTTGAGCATAAAATCTATAAATAGATACTGAGGAAGTTGACTTGGGACAGCTGTGAGCTGTATAAAGGGTGATTTCCCTCCTCAATGAGAGCAGCAGAATTTGATTCAATTTATTTTTATGCCAAAAACTCATAGCCATGTATCCAGATGTCTGTAATTTTCCAGAAGGGCAACTTAAAAACCTTCCCCAGCAGGGAAGAAGGACTTCTTGGGAAGCTTCTTGGGGACCTCTTCTTGCAGCCCAGTCTGGGGGTGTTGGTGTGCACATCAGGCTTGCAAAGGTGACAAGAGGGCAAAGGCAGGAACGTAGCTCAGTTGTTCCATCCTGAAGGTTTAGTTTCATATGTTGAATATCTGAACATCAGGTGGACTAGAAGACTCAAGAAAATGGCAGAAGAGTGATAGAAGCTTCCCCCAAGCTGATCTGCAGACCATCAGTGGACAAATATTGCTCCTGCCAAGCTGCCTTTGGGATGATGGGGGCCTTGCTCAAAGTCATGGCTGACAGAAAGCCATGGACCAAATCAGCTATCACAAACACTGCCAGAGCCAGATAGTGTAATAGATGCCAAAGGTGAGGAGTGCTTTCACTCTAATTACCTTCCTCACTACAAGCAGGAGAGGTCATGTAAGTCAAGACATTCATAGAAAGCAGAAAGTCTATCTGAACAACCAGATATGAGAGAAAATGTCAAATTTTAAATCAAACCTCCTTCTTATTACCAACAGCAAAAGCAGCTTTAATTTATATATGTAAAGAGCTTCCACTTAGACATCATATCCACACTGTAATTTCAAATAAACAACATTTATAACGGCAGCTAACAAGACTTAAAGTTAAAAGCCTGATGATTAATCCATCACTTCACCTGTCTTCCCAAATTATGTGTGTTTAGCCAAATGAAGGATTAACATTCTACATTTTACATACAGAAACACTGAATAAAATAATCCACTGTGACAAACATTTCCAGTGTGGGAGGGGGGAAAGCCAGACTTGTAAACTGCTCAAAAAGCTGATGTAATGCATAAGAAGTTCTCAGAGATTTTATAAGCAAAAGGCTGAGCTTTCTGAACAACACCTTGCACATATTTTCTCACCGTATTCATACTCTTACTGAATTGCACTGCTGTGTTTCTGTGGCTGTTGTCACTGGAGAGGAATCACAGGGACGGCCTCTGGGATGGCTTCTGCACCTTTTCACATCAGAAAGGGTCTCACACAGCACTGCAAAAAAACCCAAACAACATAGCTAGAGACAGGAAAGGTGAAAATGAAAAAGTAGAGCGAGCTGAAAATCATGCCATGGTGCAGGGCTGACAGAAATGCCTCACGTAACTGTGGTTTCTCAGAAAAGCAGCCTGAGAAGATGCAGAACAATGGATTCAGAGCAGACCAGGAGTGAGCACATGAAAAAGCATTGCCATCTTGAGAAATCCAACCAGAATAGCACTGGGTGCTGTGACACAGCCTGGGAAACAGGCTCATTACCTAACGCAGGCCTATGTTTGGAAACTGCTTCCGAGGGAGAGTTTGTGGGGATAGATACAGGTTGTTCCTCTTTCTCATTTAGCTAGGTAACATTTACACTGTTTAAGGAGAAACACAAACCAGTTTAGAGCAAGACTGTGACACATCCTGGCTTATGTCTAGGCTTCAGCTGGGAGGCTGGAGCTACGTCACCACACACAAGCTCTTTCTGGGCTGATGTATATGACAGTCAGGTTGCCCACTGAGGAGCACTTGAAACTACAGTCAATTCAAGAGATAATTTTTATACATTTATACAGCATGCCTTGCACTTCTGTCACAATATACTTGTATCTAAAATCTTAAAACCTGGGAGACATTATTTACAAGCATGTGACAGCAAAGGCAGCAAGGGAAAGATGGAGTTTGTTGGGGGAAAGCTGCTTCTTGGGTAGGCTGCACTCTAAGTCATTCCTTGCCCCTGCTTATGCTTTTCGCCTACTGGCATAATGTAATGCTTAAGAAAAACCCAAGCTGCTGCTGGTTTTCCTTCAATGACATAATCTATTAATGTCCCATTAGTAAGCATTGTCATCATCATATTATGGTGGGTTTAGGCAATGTCTAGGAAGAGAGTGGAGCACACTTTGCTTTAGCCACTCCTCAGCATAGCCCTTCTCCTTACATGGGGTTATTACCATCTTGCTGGTGGACTCTTTACCTGACCACTTAGACCTCAGAGGCAAAATGTCTGGTAAAATGACAGCCTATGAATGGCCAAGGCAGCAGTAATCCAGTTTTCCAGTTTATTTTGGCATTGATTTTTTGAGTCTGTCATAAGGCTCAGTGACTTCAGACTTCAAGTTTTAGTGCCAGCATGCACAGTGTTTACACTGCAGGATGAACCAGAGGTGCAGCCATTACATTTCTGTGCTCTTCATGGAATTTTTTTTCTATTCATTTGTTCAAGCACCTCTTAAGCCCCAAATATGGTTTCAGCATCCTGTAGCAAGTTCCACCACTCAGCTAGGTGCTGGGTAGAGGCTTTTCTGAACCTGCCAACTGTTTTGGTGCTGCTCACAGTGTTTTCCTTGGAGGAAGGGTCTTTCCAGAGAACTCCTAGGAGTTCCTGTTCCCTTTCTCTGTACCACTCACAAAGCCACACTGTGTCACCCTCTTGCTCCTTTCCCAAGCTGAGGTGTCCCCCTCAGGCTCAAGCAGGACAGTCACCCTGCACGCCATGGAGCTGTACCAATGGGCACAAGCAATCAGGGTTTGCCCCCCTGTGGTGCATTTAGCATGCTCTGAAGCTAAAGCAGTCACTGTTGTACATAACACAGACGTGCCTCAGACTCTCAGAAACCCCTGATCCATTGTCAGTGGGATGTCACCTGGCATGTTCTTGCCCCAGAACCACATTGCAATGGCAAGTGATCGTGGCAGCAGCTTTCCAACCAGCCCCTTTCAAAACTTCAGCCTTTCTCAGGCATGTTTGTTTTGGCTGCTCCAAAGTTTCCTCTCCCTTTAATAGCTGGCAAATGTATTAACCAGCACAAACAGGGAGCACATATGATGGAGTGGAGGGACAAAACAGATGGCACATGAGTCACTCCTATTTGCAAAGTCAATGATGAAAACACGCTCATGCTTAGTTAGCATCCTGCTGGAGTCTTTTTTCAAAGGACAGTTGAAGAGCTGCACTTGGCACTGAGTCCCTGCAGCTTTCCAGGTGGAAAAGGGATCTCTGCTCGACTCCTTGATTCACACATCAAGAGTAATGCAGGAAAGGGCTTGGGGACTGTGGCAAGCCCCACAGAAAAGTGCTGTTTGCCAATAGTTAGCTCCCCAGAAATGATGTGTGGGGACTAAACAATGCCACCAAAACACCCCAGGACCACAAGCTCTCAGTACTTCTTCAGTGTGTTCAACTTCCTTGGCAGAGCTTCCACCTGCTTTGCTGTTTGTTTTTAATTCCCCGTGCCTCACAGAACTGGGCACATTCTCTGTTTGCTCTTCACCTTTCATTTTCCCCTCCTACAATCTTTCTAGGGGTAATGGATTTTATACACTACCTCACATCACTGAAAGATCATGAATGACAAAAGTAGAAGGCATTGATTATACTCTTGCCAGGAAAGATCCTCAGCCTATTGGAAATAATGATTATTTGCACTGTATAAATTGGATTTCTGCCATGAACAATATTAGAAGGGAAAGGCAATGAGCAGTATTACTCTGCTGCTGAGTAGTCATTGTGTTAAAACAAAAATAGATAATATCAGATAGCTACCACCTGGAAACTGCATTATATATTTGGGCAAGAATACAGCCCAAGCTGCAAACACATTTGAGTATTATTACTTTTACACATTGCAAGAAATTTCCTTGAAATTCAGTGAGTATAATGTTTATAGTCTTTATTCCTATCTGCAGATGACAGTCTGGGACTACAGGAACAGGCACAAAGTAATTATTAACAAGCAAGTTTAGTTAATTTTCTCTCATAATTCAGGGAGGGAGGTTGTTGGAATCAAAGATATATAAAAAGTTATTTTGAATTCTTTAGACAGCAGAAGATATTTCACCACATCTATAAGTGATACTTTTTTCCAAAATTCGAGCCAGATTTATTCCCCAAGCTACCTGAAAATTAATATTTGGACTTCAAATAAAAATGTCTATTATTGCAAATCACAATATTAATACAATAAAACAAAAAAAATCAAGTGTGCAACCTGCCAAAATCAAAATACATACACACAGACCTTCCCATTTTTTACTCTTTCTT
Organism: Ceyx cyanopectus; assembly: GCA_013401355.1. NCBI lineage: Eukaryota > Metazoa > Chordata > Aves > Coraciiformes > Alcedinidae > Ceyx > Ceyx cyanopectus. The sequence continues at coordinate 120,903 of VYZU01026551.1, read as the reverse complement.
TTTTACAATGACACTGTAAAATCAATAATATAAAAAATATTCCTGTTTGGCTTTTATTTTCCTTTTTAATGTCTTCAATAATTGTGACACTTCCTCACTTTTGAAAACGAAAAACGAAACAGTCCCTGCTTTGTGTCACACATCAAGCACTAGAAAGGTTTTTCAAAGTTTTCAATAACAACCAGAAGCAGAAACACTTGAAACTGAAAAAAAATAAAAAAAATAATTGTTTGTGTGGGCAGATGTGCCTGTTCAGCTTTCATTTACTGTCCCCAGTTGCAAAGAAGTGTTTGACACTGTTAGCATTTCAAAGCAATCAGACTTCAGCTTTTTAAAAGTTTACAAAATTTCTTTTGGAAAAAAAAGTCATAGAATAAAAAAAACCCCAAACAGTCTATAACCAAACAAAACACTCTTTTTTTTTTTTTTATTGCTAATGATGCAATCTGTGATTACCATCCACTTAGAGATAACTTTACAAGACAGTCAAGAGATGGCCAGAGTCTCCCACCCTGTGCTAAATAAGCAAGATAGTGACATTTCAAAGTGGAAAATATAAAAGAAAATCCTCCTTCAGGTCATGTGTAAATGCTTGTGAGCAGGTGAAGGTGCATCCCATCAATTAGTCTGTCACCCCAAACCTGTAAGACAGAAAGACCTAAATAATTCAGAAAGCATCCCAGACTCAAACAGGTTCATCTCAGAATAAAATAATAATTTCTGAATCTGAGTAAAGATTTAAAAAAAGAAAAAGGAAATGGGACAAAAATGTCACTGGGTGACTTACACATATGTAACTGTCAGTATACATGTACCCTAAACCCACCACAGATTTCTGCAGGTAGTATGAAATAATGCCTCAAAGAGACACAGATCACTTCAACGTTTTTCACTAAGGCACTGATGTCTGATTAAGTCTTAGAGTGTTGATGCTATAGGATCTCCAGACCACAAAAAAACAACAAAAAAAAGACATGTGACCACACAGGGAACATCTGCACTGGCTCTTTTGGTGACTTGGCCTTCTTGACTCTGGAATGGAATACATTTGGTATTCATCCCATCACTTACATTTCCTCCACCTGACCTACATATTAAGGAACCACAGGTTTCCACATTACTGATGTTTCTCCTTGGGGAATGTTTTTGGGACAATGAATCCTACTTCCTTCTCATGTTATTCCATGTGAAGAACACTTTTTAAACAAAAATAGTGTGCCTTTGTTAATGAATTTGGCTCAGTGAGCTTTCCACACCTGTAATCCCTGGGTTTTGAAACAACTTCAATTTGAACATGGAGAAAGACAGCCCTGAGATGCACATCCAAGAGAGTGGAGACACCCTGCTAAAGGGAAGCTCCTGGCTGGAGCCTGTGGTGGAGGAAAAGGAGAAATTGTGTCAGAGTCCATTTTGCATCTGTATTATAGGAGGTTTTGAGTGGGTGTGGAGGGGTTGTGTGTCAATTTGTTAACTTCATTCATTAAAAGAAAATGAAAAGGCTTTTGAAAATGAGGCCAAGTGGGGAAGGGTCCCACAGGTTCCAGGAAAGAAATGGGATTGGGTTGGCATCCCATAATGAACAGAGGTGAGGGGAGGGATGTGGTCCAGAGGAATGCACCTGCAGGAAGGCCAGGTGCCTTGCACTCATACCACACACCCCCCCTGTGTGGCACCATGTGGCCGAGGACCTGTGTTCTCTAGAGAGCTGCTGGTGCAGCTCATGCCTTCATTTTGGTTCCAATGCTGTTTCAGCTTTCTTGGGAAGAAGTTGAAGGTCATGGACACCACCCTGATTGTCTGCTAACATCCCCTCTTGGAAGTATTTGACATGTCCCCATGATAACAGCATAATCTCTAGGTGTTNTTCAGGTCATGTGTAAATGCTTGTGAGCAGGTGAAGGTGCATCCCATCAATTAGTCTGTCACCCCAAACCTGTAAGACAGAAAGACCTAAATAATTCAGAAAGCATCCCAGACTCAAACAGGTTCATCTCAGAATAAAATAATAATTTCTGAATCTGAGTAAAGATTTAAAAAAAGAAAAAGGAAATGGGACAAAAATGTCACTGGGTGACTTACACATATGTAACTGTCAGTATACATGTACCCTAAACCCACCACAGATTTCTGCAGGTAGTATGAAATAATGCCTCAAAGAGACACAGATCACTTCAACGTTTTTCACTAAGGCACTGATGTCTGATTAAGTCTTAGAGTGTTGATGCTATAGGATCTCCAGACCACAAAAAAACAACAAAAAAAAGACATGTGACCACACAGGGAACATCTGCACTGGCTCTTTTGGTGACTTGGCCTTCTTGACTCTGGAATGGAATACATTTGGTATTCATCCCATCACTTACATTTCCTCCACCTGACCTACATATTAAGGAACCACAGGTTTCCACATTACTGATGTTTCTCCTTGGGGAATGTTTTTGGGACAATGAATCCTACTTCCTTCTCATGTTATTCCATGTGAAGAACACTTTTTAAACAAAAATAGTGTGCCTTTGTTAATGAATTTGGCTCAGTGAGCTTTCCACACCTGTAATCCCTGGGTTTTGAAACAACTTCAATTTGAACATGGAGAAAGACAGCCCTGAGATGCACATCCAAGAGAGTGGAGACACCCTGCTAAAGGGAAGCTCCTGGCTGGAGCCTGTGGTGGAGGAAAAGGAGAAATTGTGTCAGAGTCCATTTTGCATCTGTATTATAGGAGGTTTTGAGTGGGTGTGGAGGGGTTGTGTGTCAATTTGTTAACTTCATTCATTAAAAGAAAATGAAAAGGCTTTTGAAAATGAGGCCAAGTGGGGAAGGGTCCCACAGGTTCCAGGAAAGAAATGGGATTGGGTTGGCATCCCATAATGAACAGAGGTGAGGGGAGGGATGTGGTCCAGAGGAATGCACCTGCAGGAAGGCCAGGTGCCTTGCACTCATACCACACACCCCCCCTGTGTGGCACCATGTGGCCGAGGACCTGTGTTCTCTAGAGAGCTGCTGGTGCAGCTCATGCCTTCATTTTGGTTCCAATGCTGTTTCAGCTTTCTTGGGAAGAAGTTGAAGGTCATGGACACCACCCTGATTGTCTGCTAACATCCCCTCTTGGAAGTATTTGACATGTACCCATGATAACAGCATAATCTCTAGGTGTTCCCATACACAAATCCCCTGATCACCCACAAAAGTGATGTCAGAGAGGGCTGAAGTCTAACTAAATTTAACATGAAAAAAAATTGCATTTGTTGTCACAGAAAACATCTCTCACTGATAGGTTGATGCAGCTCTCAATTTGCATATCCCAGACTTGTTTTAACTTTACAGCTCACTTTCAGTCATGATCAATATAAAAGATTTTAACTTTGTAAAACATCTGCTATTATCAAGATTTACTGAGCTCTCTTCAGCTAGACAACGTGGTGCAGTAGGGAACAGATCAAAAGATCCATGCACTCAGGACAAGAATCTTAGTGATTCAAACCATCTGGTAAAAGTGATTTCCTTGAGTTGAGGGCATGCATCCCACAAATGGCTATCAACAATAAAAATGTACAGCCTACAGGAATACAATGAAATATGATAACAAAGTCAAGCTGCTGAATGAACAGTATAGCCAACAGCTCCCCAGAATGGTTCGTTGATTAGTCAACACCAAGGCAGAAAAGCTTCATGGGGATAATTTATGGTTCACATAAAGAACACATTATTATAACGTTTTCCTGTTCACTCAGAGATAATAAAAGACATGCTCCAAATCAATTTTTATTATTTTAGTTTTCCTTCCTCCCTACTGTTAGGCTTGACATCCTTCTCCTCCCCATTTATAACCTGCTATTGCTAACTGAACCCCTCCACAACCTCTGAGATAAGTATCTGTAACAGATCCATATATCTTGATAGCAATAAACCAATCATTCTAGACACATTTAACCACAGTGGAATACTGTCAAGCTCTGAAAACAAGTTGCTCCCCAAGGATCAGAACTACTGAACTTGGATTTTCTGCAGTTCAATGTCCCACAGCTTTCCTCTTCCACCCCAACTAAACCTCTATCTTCCAGTATCACACTGACCATGTGCCCTAAGTCCTTTCATAGCATCCTTTATTTCTCTGTAACATTTTGTTTTGCAATAATTCCAGTTGTCTTCATGTCTCCTAGACTTTCTGGTGAAAGTTCTTCCTTTTGCCCTTGCTGCCCTTTTCTGTCCTGCCACTGAGGCAGTAGACAACAGGTACTGGGACTAAGGTGGTCATGGAGAGTTGGACTGCAATAAGGTGCCTATGACCTGTCCAGCTGGAGGACTGTCAAAAACAACACAGAGCACTAAGTTGTCCAGACAAGTCATGAAGAAAACCTCTGCCCTTTCTCCACTTGCCAGGATTTTTTCAAAACTTCATTGATAAATCAGAATTGCTGGAAATGCTGCCTTTTCTCAGGTTTGGTTTTGAAGCATCTGTGCATGTCACAGGCTACCAGAGGGACACCAGACAGGCACCATAAAATCCCTGCTTTTTTCTCCCAACACCACAAAGCCAACCACTTGCTGACCCACCCCATACTCCACTTTTCAGTCAGTTAAGTGACTCTCATGACTCCACTTATCTTCACTAGACTGGCCAAATTCTTCTTGAGATGACTTTACCAGGCACTGTTCATCACTTGTTTGATATCTAGTGCTAAATCTACATTCAAAAGGCTAGGAATTGGAGAGTGAAGACAAAAAAAGGCTGCAGTATACACATTTCCTTCTGCAGCTCTTATAAACAAAGTTTAGCTGCCTGAATCCCAGTGGTTTACACTCTTTGGGCAAATATTGAGATAATATCATGATTCATGTCCCTAGTCACACTCCAAAGCAGCACTGTGTTCCCTCCACTGTGTTTTAGATGTGTGCAACAAAATGTTACTGTTTAATCCAAAACTTGGTTTATTATTTTCTTCCTTTTCCTTTGCTATATTAGCAGAGGTTTTTGGCAAGCCTGACCCCTTTTCAAAGGTTATCAGAAGAAAGGGGTCAGATTCTAATTTCATTGACTTGGAGGAAACAGAGTGAGTGGGAACAATACATTTTACATCCCTCTGAGAGACAATATCTGTCCCCCATACGCAGTCTCTGGCCCTATCTTTCTTTCACAAAGTTTCACCTCTGAGTCTTGGATTTCACCAGCAAGAAGTGAGAACATATCTATAAAGCTACTTTGACATCAATTGATCATTTTGCTCATCTAAGACTATATTTCTTATGCTAGCAGGGTGTTCAAGGCTGCCATTCAGCTGCCAGCTCATCCCTAGATAGGTGCTGAAGTTTTCTTGGGTCACGAATAAATGCAGACTGATCTCACCAGTCCTCTCCAGTGCAGCAGTCAAGACTGGATGATAACAAAACACCAGCTTTCTGCCACCCTATGAGGGCCACAGCCCCATTGCTGTCTGCAGCAGGGACTGACAGCCACCATCACAGGGCACATGGAGGACACAGGAATGCAGAAGTAAGGTAGGAGTTCATCTACCAGATCTAATTTTGTTCACAGAATCACAGAATCACAGAATGTTAGGGATTGGAAGGGAGCTAGAAGATCATCTAGTCCAACCCCCCTGCCTGAGAAGGGGCACCTAGACCAAGTCACCCAGCAACAGATCCAGGGGGGGCTGGAATGTCTCCAGAGCAGGAGACTCCACAACCTCCCTGGGCAGCCCCTGCCAGGCTCTGCCACCCTCACTGGCAACAAGTTTCTCCTTCTGTTTCCCCTCAACCTCTTGTGCTCCAACTGACTCCCATTGCCTCTTGTCACTGTATTGCTCTCATCCTTCACAGTGGGGTCCTCCATGCCCTCACATGTCATACAGGGAGAAGGAGCTGTCTGAAGGTGCAAGACCAAGGAAAGGCCACAGACTTGTTCAAAGGAACCATAAAAGCTTAAACTGCATATGTAGCCAAACAGACAGAGCAAGACCTGAGGCATTACATGTTTTCCCAGCCCATAGCCAAGAGCAGGCAGTCACCAGACCATAAAGCTGTGAGAAGAAAAATGCTACTGCCCATGATATGGAAGAGCACAGCACTGATACTCACTGTCCTGCTCAAATTTCTGAATAGTTGCTCATGAATAACAGGAGACACAATGTCAGGAGCTGATGAGATAATTCTTGGCCTGAGATTAAGTTGAAAAATGGGAGAAATGACTGAGGCCATGGTGTCACACATAGTGGAAGATCTACTTTACCCATCTAAAATAATTCCCTGCAGTGTCACAGCTGTGTGTGGTCATACAAGGACACATAGCAGGGAACAGATCCATATGGAAATAAAATAGTTCAGGTTATTTTTCAGATGATCAGCCATCACTTGGCAATAAGACAGAGACTCACAGGAGACAGAAGGACAAAGGAAGGTCATCAGGGAGGAGTTGGAAGCTATTTCAATAGCATTCCACCTAGATGGCGGTATGAGGGCCAGCAAAGCCTACATCCTATCTTTAAGTCATTTGGCACTCTCCAGACCTCAATGGAGAATGGAATTTCACAGGCACATAGGTGTTTGGTTTTTTTAATGTTGCCCAGAGTCTATATCTCTGCATTATTGTAATTGGATTTCAGCTTTTGTCCTGGGGCCCATAGTATGTGTGTGTGTAAATATTTATATTAATGTACAAAACAAGAGATGAAGGAAGAAAAAAGGCTGAGCCAGACCAAATCCTGCATCTTTTTTTTTAGAAGTTTCATAAATAAATATTTTCCTGATAGGGACAGTCCTTAGTTGACTGCAATTCATACCACAGTATTACTGTATGGCAGATGTTTGATTATATTTCAAGCGAGCTACAAAATGCATGTGTTTGGTACTTTTTTGTTCAAAAAATATCTTTATAACAAGAGAAGAGAGAAAGAGAGGGAGGAAGAATCTATACTTCCCTTGACATTACATGGTGTATTTGAACTGTGAACCTTCCCCATGCCTTGTAACAAGACTTCTTAAGAATTCCGGGTATTGAACATCCTATAAATTTCTTGCTTTAATTTTAAATAAAAATAAATCCAAACCTCTCTCTTTCTGCAAGAACTGAATGTGAGAGAACACATATTGTGCAGACACATATTGTACAGTACTGCCAACATCTGTTGCCAAAATTAAAGAGAGCAGCATTTGAAACAATAATAAAAATTAGAATTAAATGCTTAAAATGCAATTTTCCACTGGTTTTGTGGTGATAGGCAGTCTCATATAACACACCTGAAGAGTAAAAATGGTTGCTTGTCTTTTAATACTGAAGTTCTGGTATTCCGAGTTTCAACAACTCCTGTTATCTCCATCATGAAACTTTTACTATCCTTTATGTTTTAGAAATAGATTTACTGACACAGAAAAAATCCTTCTGATAAAACAGCACTGCCTCCATGCTAGATAATATGTGTTACTGAGGCAGGCAAGTAAGCACTTACTCTTTTCCACCAGTTTTTAGGAAACAATAGTATTGTTTTACCTACTGGATTAATAGGTTGACTAGGTTTGTCAGAATAAACCAGCACTTACATCGACAAATGGAAGGTGTAGAAAGTCCTCAGAGACATTTGTTTTAGACTGATAGTGGATATTTTCCTAGGATGGGATCACAATAATTTTTTTACTGTTATCGTGTTAATTGTCAAGGAAAATCTTATATAACTATGCCTAGAAAGCAAAATTGCAGGCTGAATTTCTTGTTCATCCTATAATCTGAAATTAACTGGTGTTCAATTGCTGTTGTTCATAGACTACATGGTCCCATTGTTCTGAATGACATATTACAAATATCAACATAAAAGTCTTTACTCTGGGCAATGTATAATCTACTGGATGAGTTATCTTACAAATGGTGAAATAATACAGCCAACAAGTTTTAGTGAAGGTGAATCTTGCAGGGTTAGCCAGTTCTATCTGGATTTAAGATGACTTATTTTAGATTACATATTTTTCAGATGTAATGTTCTCTGTTACCAAGGGATAATAGATCACTGAAAACATACTCAGAGTCTCCCATCTGGGAGTTCTAAATGAATCTATACACAGTTTATACCTTGTATGTATCAGTCAATATGTATTATTCAACAAGAACCAAGGGCAATTTTCCAATGCCTGAGAGTTAAGGAGAAAATGTCAGTTTTTCTCAGCTCTTTACAATACAAATTCAGTGTTTTATAAATCACTGATAAATAATAACCCCCCTGATACTATGTTCACCTTCAATTAACCAGAATGTTTACAACTTTAAATTACAAAATTAAATAAGGATTGCCTATTACATTCACTGTTCATCATTTTACTGTTCAACAAATACAATTTCAACAACAGGATTCAACTCTAGGTCACTGTTATAGAATTTCAAACAACTCCTCTGCTGTATCATTTCATCTGGAAACAGGGGCAGGTTAAAATCTACAGATAAAGTTTACACATAAAAGTATTTCTAGATATAACCACAATTTTATTTTGGTAACTTATGGAAATGTAGTTACTCTTTGGAAATGTATATCAGTGGTAGTTATCATTTTATACTATTGCTATTTACATTTCTATTACTGTTAGCAACTCTACATTTATTTCACATATGTCAATTATATATAATGTGGGTATATTTGCAACAAATTATAAGAAAAATGCCATGTACTAGCCTAGCAAAAATAAGGCAAATAACACAGCTCCAAAAACCAAAATACACATCAAAACTTTCAAATAGGCCCACCAGGAAAAAAAAATCATTGGTAAAGAGTATATTTCAGGCCTCCCTCAAAGGACAGAAAACTCAGCTGCTTTGCTGACAGAAAGGATGGACTATTTAGTCATGACCTAAGGTGAGAAACTTCATCAATTGTCATGTTGACATGACACATAACAATTATGTGCTTTGGTGGTAAGTTTTTCCACAGATTTAATCTACATATAACTTATTTTCTAAGTGATGGCTTACTAGTGGTGATAAAACATTCTCATTTTCTCCACTGAGTCTTGTAGCCTGTGTCTGTAACCACAGACACTATGTTTGTATTGGATGCAGGAGCTTCAGTGCTTTTGGTATCAGTCATTTTTGAGATAACTCCAACAGCTTGTTGGACAACTAGTAGATCTGTCATGCAAAGTAGCTTGTTATATAAAAAAAGTACAGATAATTATGGTACTGAAGGCATTTAAACATCATGCCTGGTCTGCTTCTCTGGACAGCTACATTCATTCCAGCATAAAGTCTATGACATGAATGTAAGAAATACAAAATGCTATTAGGTTTTCATTTTCAATACATTTTAGATTTAAATGTTATACTTTAAACTGATGAGTGATTTATAAAAATGAGGTAAAGGACTGAGTCAAAGTGCTCTTGACAGATATCAATATATAAATATATATATATTTAACTATCTCTTCCAAGTGGGCAACTTCACATATCATAGAATCATAGAATGTTTAGGGCTGAAAGGGATCCCCAAATATGACTATGACTAGCATTCTGTAGCCAATAAATTAATTAATTCCATATTAATCTAAAGAAGTCCTTCATGTCTAACTGTGTCAAGACTGACAACACAGGTATTATGCCATCCCTGTAGCAGCTGCTGGAGAGAGTCTCAAGCTGTGGTGCCAAATTCTCCATGTATTCCCCACAAACATGTCTCCTGGAAATATTTGTAAATCACAAACAGAAGGTTGCAAATGCTTTTGAAGTCACCATCCTAGCAAAGTTTCCAGGCACCCTGTGCCTTTATGCACGTGGCCTTTGCACAAAAAGTTTACTCCAAACCATTTACATTGGTAGCTCCAATATTTGCTGAGTCGTTGGTACCTAATGTCACTTTCTGTTGCAGGGGAGATGGCAGAGGGCAGGTGGTCTGCACAACAGTGGAAATATTGAACCTTCTACTTCTGGATTGCTTTTGGTATGACAACAAATTAATGTAGCTGGCATTCTCCTGCAAGCACTACATCCCTAGTATGCTCTGCTGGTCTGTAAACAGAGAAGGCCTGTATAATCCCTAACCCTTCAGGCTGTCATTGATGTTGAGTGTTCACAGTTTACATCTTACAGAAATACATTACAGCTTTTCTGGACATAGCCTTAAGTTTTCTGGATACAGTCTTATAAATTACAACAGAACAACAACTCGATTTATACATAAATCATCCATTTATACACCTCCAATAACCTCCTGAAGGCCATCAGCAATGCTCACTCTGTCCTGCACACAGAAGGAATAATATTTAGTAGCATCATAACATCTTACTCAGAAGCTGAAGGTAGGCTATCTACCAAGACTAAAGGGTTGTTTTTCCCAAGTTACTGAACAAGACACACGATGTCCCAGTCCGCTTAGATTTCAATGCCGTTCACATTCCTTGTTAGCCTCATAAAATGACTTCCTAAAAAATAGCAGTAAATGTGTTTTAGGAGATTATTTTTTCCACATGTCACTGGAAAAAACTGTATTGACTGAAGAAGTCTATCGAAGCATCATGGAAGATGTGAAAGTCATGCAACCTCTGAAGATCAAACTGTGATCAAAAACAAAGGATGCTCAGCTTTGAACTCCAATTATGAGCTTTCAAGGGACAATGGAGCTGTACAAGGAACATGGGATTTGTGATTGATTTGATTTATTAGGTTCTTTCTCTGCTCTCTGAGTATCTAAAAACATTCTGAAACTGTTCCATGCAATTGTTTATTCAAATGTCTTTGATTAATAATATTCGGATTTTTTGACAAGGTGGATTGATCATAAAGAAAATCTGAATAGTGTTGCTTAGCTGTAAATTGTTAGGGAAAAAAAATTAATTTAACAAACCAGCAAACATAGAAGTACTTATAGGTAGAAGTTACTTCTCTATTTATTTATCTGCATGGCTTTGAAATTGACTCTCATTCAATATACGTGCCTGAGTAACTAGTGTTCACATAGGCACAGATTGCAAACATTAATGTTTGTAATCACGTTCACTCAAACTGAATTCATTTAAAAACTCAGCCACTGTTTGCATACTTTTAATTACGTACTAAGAACTGGCAGTACAAGCAACAGAAGAAAAATGCTAAGAGAGAAGTCAGACATGCCTTAAAAATTAAGCTCCTTGTTCAAGCCCCAGCAGACAATATCAGAGCTGGCCTTGAAGAAAAAAATAAAGCAGAAAAAAGAAAAATAGAAAACATTCTTCATTTTCCAACTTCCCAAGTTACTTCCAGTGAATCTTCTCTGTGTCACTCTTGCTTTGTGCAGACCACTACTATGTTAGCAAAACCATTTTCTTTGCCTGGAAAATGTGAATATTCCCTCTAAGGAGCATTTGAAGCATAGCAGGGGGAAATACTGTGGTGGGGAGAGGTTCCTCTGAAACAAACCATAACAGATTTCATTCCTTTATTAAGGGACTTGCCTCAGAGAAGAAGAGTACCCAGGATCCTTCAGATGTGCCTCATTCATTTTGCCCCATATCAAATAGAGACTGAAAGGGGAAATATTTTTTCCTTGGGCTCTGCCCTGGAGTACCTGCTTCTGCTGGGAGATTTGTGGTCTAAGAGTTAAAGCAGGAGGAAAGAGAGATAGGACTCTTGGATTACAGTTTAGCTCTGAGATAGAGGTAAAACACTTAAATTCAAATACAAAACTTGCCCTTTGAATAATTTTTTCCATTCCCTACCAATCCTAGCTTATATCCCCAAAAAGGTCTTCCCTTTTAAAATCAAGTTATAACTGATCAGACAGCTAAAATAGCTTCTTACAGTAGGTGTCTCTACTCAGTGACTGATTTGCATTAAGAAAGATATGACAGCCAAGTGTGAAGAGAAAAGAATGATAGTTTAATTTTAGAAAAATTCCACATTCATCTGAGAAATGATTACTAAGCACTGTGTATGTTCCTACATAAATTATTTCTAAAAATGTGAAAAGATATTCAAATGCTAAATATTTTCCTGCAGCAAGAACAGGAAACCTCCACATCAGATGACACGGTGTTTCATGGGAAGTGATGAGAAAATTCCCTCCCTGGGGAGGCAGCTGGTGCCACTGAACATAACACCGAGCAGGGATGAGAGTGAACAGCTTGAGGGAAAGGAGTTAGAAAGGCACAGGAGGAGAGAGGGTCCAAAACAGAGGCAAAAGCACCTTACCAGCCCCTGTGAGGACAGGTGAGAAGCCTCTGCCTCATGCTTCACAAGCATGAGCACTGGAACACCCATTCTGCCAGCACAACAAGCTTTGATCACCATTAGCCAGGCCTGGGGCAGCGGAGTATGGACAAGTAATTATGGAAATAAATCTGGAGATTGCCAAGCAGGGGGGCTGGGGAGGCTGAGCAGCCCCCTCCAGCTGTAACCTGTGCAGAGCCAAAGGCAGCTCCAAGGAGGGGACATCACTGTCAGGGGACATGCCAGGCAGCCAGGTGCCAACTCCTGAAATCAATGCTCCAGCTTGTCAGCAGAGCTCTGTCACCTCTCTCCAGAACAAGACTAATAGTGGGCTGACACCTGGCACTAGGTAATTACCAGATTGCTGGAAGTGGGATTTGGAGACGGCTACGAGTTTTGGTTCGATTTTTGGAGGATATCTTTATTTTACTAGGACAGGCTGTTTTCTTTGTCCTCTCGTGCTCCAATCTGTCAAAAAGCAGCCTGAGATTTCCCACGGAGGAAGCCCAGCCCCTGCCAGGGGCCTGTGTGTAAGTGTGGGACACGTTCAGAGGCAGCAGGGACCTCGGTGCAAGATGTAGGCCCAGAGACCACAAGAGAAGTGAAAGAGTCAAAAGGTGGTAAAGGTAGGAGGGAAAAAGACAATGAGAAGGGCACTGCAGAACCATTAGAGCACACACCTTGTTTTTTACTAGATATATCTCATTTCTCAGTGTCAAAAAGAGGATGTGTACAGTGTTTGTCCCATGCTGACACGTCCTGGAAGAACAGGCATCAGTCACCAGCTGTGCCACATTTTTATCAGCTAAGTTTTACAGAAGCATCCCTCCAAGTAGGAAATAGCTCCATGCATCACAGCTCATGTTTGACAAGAACATTAAAGAAAATATGTATTTTGATATATCAAGCCAAATTTGTAGGCAGCAGAGGTCAGACTTGATGTAAAAATTGCTCAGTTTTGATGAAAAAGTTACATTTGTGGCCTTCTAATGCAGATCTTACTACCTTACATTAAGATCTGTTTTAAACAATCTAAACTTGTGTTATCTGACAATTTAATTAGCCTCATCTCATTGCCTTGGAAACATCCTGTCTTCTTGCATTACAAGTCCTGTAGCATTTGACACTCTAATGCACAGACCATTTTAGAAAGACAGCAAACTTTTATTAGTGTTGACTTCACTGCTACACACTCAAATTCCATTGTTTGACATATTCACTCTGCACATTGCCTAACTTCCCTCAAACAGAACAGGAAACTCTTTCCTGGATTCATTAATTCCAAAGAAAATTATTGTATAAGCAAATTACAACGTGTGGAAAGACAAATCTTTTTAGGGTCTTTTGTTCTTAGGAGACAACACTGAATGGGAACTTCTCTTTCCAGAAAAGCATACCCATAAGTATTAGTATAATTACTTCAAGTTCCCTCACACTGAATTCTCAATGGACCAGAGGTAGGAATAAAGTCATTCTTTCATGTACTGGTCCAAAGACTGAAAGGCAAGGAGAATCTTCTAAAGCATGAGAACATACTTTGAAGAGAGGAGGTACCTCCAGCTCCATAAACACTTAGCAATCTTCACCCTTAATTTGAGTCCCCTCTCCCAACCTCAGAGATAGTTTGGGAAAAGCAGAACACTTCCAAACATGCTGCATTTTTTTCTTCTTTTTTTTTCTATTTTTTTTTTTTCTTCACTGCTGATACCTTCAAAGACTACCTGTTGTGATGGCAGAGATACCAAACCTAGTTGCATGCTGCTGAAGTATAATCAAACATCAGTCATTATTTTGCATTGGCCTGGACCAAACTCAGCTCATTCACAGCAGTGTGCTTCCATAATCTCAGTACAATGCAAACACACTACTTGTTCTTTTGTAAATAAAACACTGTCAGTAGAAGGGATTTCTTTCTTGCGAAAATAACTCACCTATAAAAAATGACACCACTGTAGCGTGGTGCTGAGCCATTTCTGTTCCTTCAGAAGTGCTTTGAAACTATGCAGAATTCAAGCATTTTCCACCCAGGACAGTAAAGAGTAAAATGCTGCTTTTTGTTTGGGTTTTTTTGCATTATTTTCCTTTTAGGATTTGTTAACAGACTTGTATTGAAACAGGCAAATACCAGTTTTACACAAAACATTTTAGACAGCAATTTCACACATACATAGAGTGGTCAAAATACTATAAAACAGAAGGTTTTGGTGGTAAAAGGATTACACTGGCTTACACTAAAAGCAGTATTGCTAATTTAGTACTTAACACATTCTGAGCAATACATTTTAAAATGGCAGTAATTGTATTTAATTTAATTAATTTTTTTTTGTCAGCAGGGTGAAAGTTTAATCAGATGAGTTTGAGTAAATTGTCTGAAATTGCAGTTGAAAATCACCACCCCCCACCCAGCAATAGCTCCAGTTTCCTATTGTTCAGGGCAGAGACTGTTTCCAGGAGTTCTGCTTCCAAGATTCATGTTAATTTGCTAATTATGTTTTCTAATCTACNCAGATTGCTGGAAGTGGGATTTGGAGACGGCTACGAGTTTTGGTTCGATTTTTGGAGGATATCTTTATTTTACTAGGACAGGCTGTTTTCTTTGTCCTCTCGTGCTCCAATCTGTCAAAAAGCAGCCTGAGATTTCCCACGGAGGAAGCCCAGCCCCTGCCAGGGGCCTGTGTGTAAGTGTGGGACACGTTCAGAGGCAGCAGGGACCTCGGTGCAAGATGTAGGCCCAGAGACCACAAGAGAAGTGAAAGAGTCAAAAGGTGGTAAAGGTAGGAGGGAAAAAGACAATGAGAAGGGCACTGCAGAACCATTAGAGCACACACCTTGTTTTTTACTAGATATATCTCATTTCTCAGTGTCAAAAAGAGGATGTGTACAGTGTTTGTCCCATGCTGACACGTCCTGGAAGAACAGGCATCAGTCACCAGCTGTGCCACATTTTTATCAGCTAAGTTTTACAGAAGCATCCCTCCAAGTAGGAAATAGCTCCATGCATCACAGCTCATGTTTGACAAGAACATTAAAGAAAATATGTATTTTGATATATCAAGCCAAATTTGTAGGCAGCAGAGGTCAGACTTGATGTAAAAATTGCTCAGTTTTGATGAAAAAGTTACATTTGTGGCCTTCTAATGCAGATCTTACTACCTTACATTAAGATCTGTTTTAAACAATCTAAACTTGTGTTATCTGACAATTTAATTAGCCTCATCTCATTGCCTTGGAAACATCCTGTCTTCTTGCATTACAAGTCCTGTAGCATTTGACACTCTAATGCACAGACCATTTTAGAAAGACAGCAAACTTTTATTAGTGTTGACTTCACTGCTACACACTCAAATTCCATTGTTTGACATATTCACTCTGCACATTGCCTAACTTCCCTCAAACAGAACAGGAAACTCTTTCCTGGATTCATTAATTCCAAAGAAAATTATTGTATAAGCAAATTACAACGTGTGGAAAGACAAATCTTTTTAGGGTCTTTTGTTCTTAGGAGACAACACTGAATGGGAACTTCTCTTTCCAGAAAAGCATACCCATAAGTATTAGTATAATTACTTCAAGTTCCCTCACACTGAATTCTCAATGGACCAGAGGTAGGAATAAAGTCATTCTTTCATGTACTGGTCCAAAGACTGAAAGGCAAGGAGAATCTTCTAAAGCATGAGAACATACTTTGAAGAGAGGAGGTACCTCCAGCTCCATAAACACTTAGCAATCTTCACCCTTAATTTGAGTCCCCTCTCCCAACCTCAGAGATAGTTTGGGAAAAGCAGAACACTTCCAAACATGCTGCATTTTTTTCTTCTTTTTTTTTCTATTTTTTTTTTTTCTTCACTGCTGATACCTTCAAAGACTACCTGTTGTGATGGCAGAGATACCAAACCTAGTTGCATGCTGCTGAAGTATAATCAAACATCAGTCATTATTTTGCATTGGCCTGGACCAAACTCAGCTCATTCACAGCAGTGTGCTTCCATAATCTCAGTACAATGCAAACACACTACTTGTTCTTTTGTAAATAAAACACTGTCAGTAGAAGGGATTTCTTTCTTGCGAAAATAACTCACCTATAAAAAATGACACCACTGTAGCGTGGTGCTGAGCCATTTCTGTTCCTTCAGAAGTGCTTTGAAACTATGCAGAATTCAAGCATTTTCCACCCAGGACAGTAAAGAGTAAAATGCTGCTTTTTGTTTGGGTTTTTTTGCATTATTTTCCTTTTAGGATTTGTTAACAGACTTGTATTGAAACAGGCAAATACCAGTTTTACACAAAACATTTTAGACAGCAATTTCACACATACATAGAGTGGTCAAAATACTATAAAACAGAAGGTTTTGGTGGTAAAAGGATTACACTGGCTTACACTAAAAGCAGTATTGCTAATTTAGTACTTAACACATTCTGAGCAATACATTTTAAAATGGCAGTAATTGTATTTAATTTAATTAATTTTTTTTTGTCAGCAGGGTGAAAGTTTAATCAGATGAGTTTGAGTAAATTGTCTGAAATTGCAGTTGAAAATCACCACCCCCCACCCAGCAATAGCTCCAGTTTCCTATTGTTCAGGGCAGAGACTGTTTCCAGGAGTTCTGCTTCCAAGATTCATGTTAATTTGCTAATTATGTTTTCTAATCTACAATATATGGGTGTTCACCCAGGACTCCTGTACAATAAAATACCCCCACTGCCCCCATTTCTGTTGACAATTGCTGAAACTATGTTCTAGTGCATTTGAAAAGAGCTCAGCTGGCTGAAGCCTAAAACAAGCCATGTGCCAGAAAATACCTCAAAGATTTTCTTCCCTCTGGACAAAGCTAACAAAAAGTACACTTTTCCTTTCTTCCCCAGGTGAAAGCTTCTTCATCCACTGTGCAGAAAGGAGATGTAATGATGACTTTTCAGATAGCTTGCTCTTTTTCAGGATTGCAGAAGGATTAGTTTGTATGGACCCCTTGCCCCATTTTTAGCAGCAAGCCAATATTGCTGATTTGATGACTGCACGACTGTGGGAAACAAATGGTCCCACCAGGAGCATCTGTGGGATGGACTCTCCCTACTCTTGTAGAAGTGAACTGAGGCAGGAGAACTGAGTGCCCTGGTATATTATAGTGTTTCTCTGCTGATCAGAAGGGCCTGTGTAAAAAATACAGAATCTGCCTTAAAGGTCCAGATAATGCATTTTTGTCTAGCACAGTCAGACTTTTTCTTTCCAAGCACACCTGAGCAAAGCTATATGTTTTCCCAATACAAGGTGACTTTCTGCTATTAATACATTATTCCAGGAGCCAAAGACCTGCAGGAGTGCCACTGTGAGCATGAATGGCACTTGGCTGCATGGCAGCTGGGAAAAGAAGAGCACTGCTCTCTCATTTACACAGCTAAAATACAAATATTTACTCCCAAATTGAGCTGAGCTGCAGCTACTCTGTACCAGCTGGTTATCCCATTGAGCAAAGAAAGGAGGGAAATGGATTTCTTCCTGTTTTCCTTACTGGTCAAAAGATTAAAAGCAATATAGTGGTGTTGGTCCCGAGGTATTGTCTGATTAATATCCTGTTATCCAGCTGGCAAATTGCCCAAATCACTTCTCTTTAAATAAGAAGGACACTGTTCCATGAGCTCAAATCGACTTTACTAGCACAACACTAATAATTCACCACTTACAACCCAGAGAAAACATGATAAGTAAATATAGGCATGTGTTGCATACCAAGGTTCATTTTGCTTCCCTTCTGGGTAGGCAAAGAGCTATAATGCATCAGATATTTAATCTCCACAGTCAAGTCAGAAGGGTCTAACTTCTACAAAAAAGGTGTTATGAAGCAAAGAGGCCAGAAGCCACCAGAAATTACTTTCTCCCAGCAGCATCTAAAAATGTATGCCTACTGGTTTTTAATGGTATTGATTGAAGTATTTCTTCAATATGATTGAAGTTTTCTTCCCTACCTCCAGATTTCTTGTTTAGTTTTAGTAAGCTAAGACTTTCCTAGCTAAATGATGCCTAATGGCCCATAATTACTCTTCTAGTAAATTTTCACATTAACAACCATTCAGAATTCTCCAGCATGTAATTTCCTTTGGTCTTCTTTGGAACAGAGTTGTACCAACATAGCCAAGTTCAGTTTAGAAACTACCAGGACAAGGCTGGAATCAACAGCCCATAAGGTACCTGAGGTCATTCATTCCATGATGTTCATATGTTTGGGATTGCAGGAACAACACACATATCTTTTGCCTACAGTCTGCATGAGCCACTCACGTCAGCAGGGATTTCAGAAGACATAACTCCTCTCTGTCACCTCAAGCAGCAACTGCTTCCCAAATAGTGCTCCCTGAGAGAAGGATACACCACAGAAGAAGATAAATATTCTGAGGACACTCTCTAAAAATGCCATGTGTTAATTCCCCAATTAAAAGTCTCAGGGGGGAAATAATGAGTGATCTGTTAGCAGTTCTGGAGGTTTGCAGTTGTCTGATATCCCCCATCTGGGAGCTGTTGCCCTCGGGTAGCAGCTAATTGGCCCCAGTTACCACAGTGCCTTACAGTCCTTCATGTATATATCTTCACTACTGCTCAGTAAAGCAAAGAAGGACTGATTTCAGGTCGACAGACTGGGAGCTGGTTTTCAGAGAAAGCAAGGAACCGACTTGATGGCATTAGACCATGTATAAATCACAAAGTCTGCAAAATCCAGGTCCTGACAACTTTCTACCCAGGGGAGAAACTTGCCAAAGAAGAAAATATTTCTTTGGGTTGAACACACTTATTTACAAGGACTTCAAAAGTGCCACTTCTCTGTCAAAATCAAACACCCAGCAGTTTCTTCACCTAGCCACTTTCAGAAAAACAAGATGTTGCAAGGCCTTTTCTACAGTGGAGATAGAGAGATTGCTCTGTCTTTTTGTGTTTCTTTCGTCCTCTGTCTCTGCAGAAGTCCTGCTCCTTCTGCCACACAGTCAGGCACACAGACCTCGTTACCTCTTCCTCCAAGGCTTGCTCTTTTATTCTCACAAGCTGCTGTAATTCAAATTTTGTGGGAGCTTAAGAACTTGCTCCTATGATTTTGGAGTTTTAGTATAACCAGGGAGCTCTATTACATGTAAGGCTTATCTTGAACAAACTGTGGCTTTAAGCCCACTCACACCCTGCAGATGTACTGAGATACCTCAAGATTTTAATTTTTTTTAAATGCTCCATCAGCATTGATTTCAATAGGATCTGGATGCCTAATCTGCTTATGCACTTCTGAAAATCCTATTAAGTGCCTTTTTACTTCTCTAGGTCCCTAAATATACTTTCTTAATTTGGCTCTGAGCGATTTGCATCCTTCATCAAGATTTTTGAGAGCACAGCTCGAGGGGAGACGCCTCCTTGTCACAGCCCTTCCATGCAGTCTGTCACTTGTGCAGATAGCTAAATGGAAACCAAGCTCTTGCAAAGATGCTGTGACAGTGTGAAATATGACTATTAAACTGTGAACACTCTCTGTGCTGTTGCCTCCTTGCCTCGTTATGCCTCACATCCTGAGCTAAGCACACATGCCCTCTCCCCTTAGAGCCCCTCAGCACCAGTTTATCAGGGCTTCCCTCTTTCCATCACCATCCCAGACCTACAGAGTTTTCTGATGTGGGCTCCAGCTGTAGATGGAGCTGCGGCTCCTTATCAAGTGTAAGGAGATGTACTTTGGGAGGGGACAGGGAGAGGTGGGGTGCCCAGGGGCAGCAGCAGGGACTGCAGCACCTTGGTCTCCAGGCTAACATGTACAGCACTTACAGAGAAGTATGACCACACAACATAGTATATATAAATATTTGCTTCTAAGGATGTCCTAGAGAATTAAATGTCTGTGGCTCAGAAATGTCTTTGCTCAGCTTTTCTTATCTCACTTGTCTTATTGTTACTAAAAGGCAGTTACAGGCAAGAAAAACTGTGAAGGGACGTATGTCTGAGAGGCTCAAAAGAGCTGAAGCTCAGCTCCAGGGTTTCTGTCAACAGGATAGTCACACACTCCTCAACATGGAGAAAGGTCACTAAAGGGTCTGTGCCTCTAGACCTAACACTGAATGCAGTAACTGCTGCCTGCAGTCAATGAATGTAGAAGTGGGACCAAGAAGAAACCAAAGTGGCCATTACCAGGCTGGTACCCACCTACAACTTCTTGGGAAAGATGAGCCCACTGGGGTCCTCATCAGATCTGCCCCAGCCCCAGTGCAAGCCTCATTCAGAAAAGAGGAGAAAGGAAATTAGTACCTCCAGGAATTAGTTTTAATAGTCCTTGGAGCACCTTTAGCTGTTCTTAAGATGAAAAGATACTTTGGAAGGGGGATTAAAGTTAGGAGGGCCTCTTTCTGATACAAAAAGAACAGCTAGTTAAAAAGAGCAATGAAAGATGGGAACATATTCAGAGATGTAAGCATACTTTAAGAGAAATCCAGAAAAACACAAATATGGAAATGCTCTGGTCAAGTATTTCTCCTCTTACAGACTCTATGCTGCAGCCTAGAAAGCCTTGACAAACCAGAGCTTAAAAGTCCACTTGGCCTTTGCCACTGACATCTCTCTGTATTAATTTTGTTTACTAATAATCACCGTGCTGAAGTGCAGGCCAAACAGTGCAGTGCCAAGTCTGTGAGCTTCAGTCAGCAATGTCTTCAGTCACAAGTCTTGCCTTGCACAGTGTTGCCTTGAGCAAGTTTTACAGCACATCTGTGCTTTGGTCCCTTGTCTGCAATACCATACTAATAACAGTGTCCCTATACAATACTTATGGATTAATCAGGTACCATTCCCAGTGGACGCTGACAGTTGCACTGCTGATAAATCATCTTTTAAAAAGAGTAAGTTCCCATGCAAAAAGTTTAGCCAGTTACAATTTGTTGATGCACAACAAACATGCAGACAGCCCAAATCCAGGAAAATAAAAAAAAAAAAAAAAGAGAGTGAGAAAGAGAGAATAACCCCCCACACACACACCAGTTCTGTTCATCCTCTCATAGCATCTGTCATGATGAGCAGAGATGAAGAAAGAGTTACATTAGTTCCTGGCAGGAAGCAATGAGAATATTCTCACCTTGGATCTGCCAAGCTTCCAAAGAAGATCCCCAAGCTGGATTTCCTCAGGGAGCAAATGGTAAGTAACAAAAAGAGCTGGATGTGCTCTAGAGATGAGCTGGGCTTCCCTCAATACCACTCTGGAGAAAATAGTTTGCATGAGGCCTAGAGCCAGGGGTCAGAGCATAACCTAATTAGGCCAGAAAGGGTGATTAGCTGTTTATTTTGATGATGTTCAAACCATGCACTCATATTACACTCACCCTGGGAGAAAAAGGATGCTGCTTATGCTCCCAGATCTAAGGGATCAGCGGAGTTTATTTTCCCCTACAAATGAAGGCCTGTTCTGCTTACATTCTTTAAACTGAGATTGGATCTGTTTATTTTCATTGATCTGCAGGAAATGGGAAAATTTCAGTCTATTATTCTGAGTCTAGGGAAGCAGTTTGTATTGTTTAACCATGGGCAAAGGCAAATTAGTCACAGCCTTCACATGCTACATCAGAGGAGAAGTTTCATAGTAGTATCATTACTGGCAAAAAGCTATACAAAACCCCATAGTGCAAATTCGGCCTCTTGAACTTTTTCAAGTATAAGAAATTTTATTAAACCCTCAAGATGACTGGTACTCCAAGGGGCTGCCCAGGGAGGTTGTGGAGTCTCCTGCTCTGGAGACATTCAAGACCCACCTGGATCTGTTGCTGGGTGACTTGGTCTAGGTGATCCTGCTCTGGCAGGGGGTTGGACTAGATGATCTTCTAGCTCCCTTCCAATCCCTAACATGCTGTGATTCTGTGTGAATTAGCTGCTGAATTGTGAGGGTACCTGGAAGCATGGCACTGAGAAAGGAAAATGCTGATGGGAGAGAAGAGACATGCAACAAGACTCCTCACACGTGGCTTCTAGTCAAACCAGTGGCAACAGGACAAAGACAGCTTCACAAATGGCACAACACACCCTGCCAAAAGCTACAGGGGGATGATCCCACTTCACTGTTTCCAAATATTTGTTTGCATTGCCTTCATATTTAATTATGAAACAATCCCCTTTTGCTAGAGTTTGCTAACAGGATTTGTTTGCATTCTTTGATCTTTTATTTTTAATCAGCTCTCATATTCATGAAGCCTTTGGTAAGATTCTTTGCTGATAAAAGTGCTCAAATTATAGCAAATGGACTATGAGGTGACAGTGTATCTTAGAGAGGGTTTTAATCCCTTTGAAGTTAAGCTTTTTGATGGTCAATTAAATTATTTTTATTTTTTGATGGTCAATTAAATTATTTTACTCATGTAAAACTTAAATCAAGACTGTTTTCCAAATACTGGAACTTAAAAATTCTGCAGAACACACGCAACTGAAAGCACCATGAATATAAATTTTACCTGCTGACTACATTCAGTGAAAGAAACAATCAAGAATGCACTGAACATCAAATACTGTGGTGAAGACAGAAATTACCAGCAACCAATTATAAAGATATAGAGCAGCAGAAAAAACAGTGTCTTACCTACATTATGGGGCTGCCAGAATAGGCTATTTAGGGATGTACACTAATAATTTAGATTGTTGATCACAATAATCTCATGCTGGCCATAACTGTCTGGATCTTATTTTATGCTTCCCCAGCCTGTTTGCTGAATCTGATTGCTGGGTTTTGTACTTGTTTATAGTTTGTAAATTGAGACAAAGTGAATATTGATGTTTGCACAGTACCAGCTCTTGAGAAGGGGATGGGAGCCTCCATGATCTCCTTCACTGAAGATAATTTTTAAATCTCTAGTGGACACGGTAAAAAAATCTTCTCTAGGAAAAACAAACTCAGCTGAATTCTACCTAAATTAACCAATATCCCTCATCATTCAACAATTTTCATGAGGGATTATGGGGAAACTTTATGAAGTTAAAAAAATAGCCTCATGTTCCTCCCTCCTCTTCCTTGTCACAGGGTCCTGGCAGCTGTCTATCTGCCACAAGCAGAACTACCCCACTACAGTGAACAGAATCATCTCATTCACTGGTTTAAGTGAGTCTTGAAGGATTACTTTCCAAGTAAGGAGGGGTTAGATGCTTCCCAAGATAGCTAGCCAGCCTTCAGGGGTTTTAAAATGAGCCAGTACACAATAAGTTACAAAATACTCAGGCCTTTACCCAGGTTTACCTCTACCTTACTCTTTTCTTGCAAAAACACCAGGTGTTCTGAGACATCTGCCTTCCTGGAAGCAAATTTCTCATGCAGATCCCAGAGAGAAAAGTTCTTAACATACAGATGTTTCTTTTGTTTGAGGTTTTTTGACAAGTAGATTAATTTTGTCTCTTTACTGAGAAAATGTAAAAATAAAATAATAAAAAAAAAATAAAAAAATATTATTAAAGATAAAAAATAAAAAATAAAAAAAATCTGTTCCATTTTCAAATGTTCTCTGTGATTTCCAGGGCAATAAAACATTCCAGAGTAAGATCACTTCATTCACAGAGTTTTATTCAACAGAGGAATATCCCCTGAAATGCAAGTAGCAGTTACTGCTCCTGGAGAAGTTGAGGACANCGGTAAAAAAATCTTCTCTAGGAAAAACAAACTCAGCTGAATTCTACCTAAATTAACCAATATCCCTCATCATTCAACAATTTTCATGAGGGATTATGGGGAAACTTTATGAAGTTAAAAAAATAGCCTCATGTTCCTCCCTCCTCTTCCTTGTCACAGGGTCCTGGCAGCTGTCTATCTGCCACAAGCAGAACTACCCCACTACAGTGAACAGAATCATCTCATTCACTGGTTTAAGTGAGTCTTGAAGGATTACTTTCCAAGTAAGGAGGGGTTAGATGCTTCCCAAGATAGCTAGCCAGCCTTCAGGGGTTTTAAAATGAGCCAGTACACAATAAGTTACAAAATACTCAGGCCTTTACCCAGGTTTACCTCTACCTTACTCTTTTCTTGCAAAAACACCAGGTGTTCTGAGACATCTGCCTTCCTGGAAGCAAATTTCTCATGCAGATCCCAGAGAGAAAAGTTCTTAACATACAGATGTTTCTTTTGTTTGAGGTTTTTTGACAAGTAGATTAATTTTGTCTCTTTACTGAGAAAATGTAAAAATAAAATAATAAAAAAAAAATAAAAAAATATTATTAAAGATAAAAAATAAAAAATAAAAAAAATCTGTTCCATTTTCAAATGTTCTCTGTGATTTCCAGGGCAATAAAACATTCCAGAGTAAGATCACTTCATTCACAGAGTTTTATTCAACAGAGGAATATCCCCTGAAATGCAAGTAGCAGTTACTGCTCCTGGAGAAGTTGAGGACACGAAGCTACTAAAAGCAGCTCTCCCATCCCCACCTACAGTTCCCCAGCAGAAAAGCTGCTGAAAGGAAGGGAGAAAGTCACAGCTGAACAGAAGCAACATCCTATTCCCCTCTTCAGATTAAAATCATTTTGCCCAAAGAAAACAGGCATTAGTTAAATAAACCAACACTTTTACTGTAGAGTTTTGACTGTCTCTGGTGTCCTCCTTGCATATAACCCAAGAGTTAAACACAGGCAGTATTTTAACCAGAAGTTTGATGTGAGATATTCCAGGGTAGGAAGATTTCAGTATTTCAGATTTTTCTGCCGTTCATAGGAAAAAAAAGTGTTTAAAAGTTGATTAACTAGTTACTTCTCCTGCAAGACCTGAGCCACAGGGACAAATATTCCTAATATCTACTTGAGATTATTAATTCCTAGCCTCACTAAAAATTGGACACACTTCTGTGGAATTTATTTGTAGGGTTTTGAGACATTTTGGGAAAATTAATGAGGGTATAGCTGATTGCACCCAGTACACAAAGATATTTATGCTAAACTGGCTAATGAAGTTGCTTGGATTGCAAAACAAATTAATCCACCCAGATATTTATAAAATGCCCACAAGAAACAGAAAAATAAGAGTTTTTCTATGTTCTACTTCTGTGAAGAGAGAATGAAACATTATTCTCTCCAGAGACCTTCTAGTCCCCACTTCCATCCTTCAGGTTTGATCTATCCTCCTCAGATTCTAATTTTGAGGAGCAAAATTAACTGGTTCTGTGAGAAGAGGTGATAAAGGGAAGAGGGGATACTGTCAATCAAGAACCAAGTCCCTGGCCACATGAACATCCAGGACAAAAACTCAGTGCAAGCAGACAGGCTCTCAGGGTAGAACAGTGGAACCTGCATGAGGTTCCTCCACAGTGTTGATGCCTCCAGGTCTGACTGTGGCAATCTAATCAATGCCACCATGGAGGGTTGTTCATTTCAGGAAAAAATAGCAGCTTAAATGCAGATGTTTCTCTTCCATAACTTGGACATCTTGATTACATGAAAGTAACTGCATTTATCAAGATGAATCCCACCCTTGCTTAAGACTGCTTGCATTTCCTGAGTTGCTCAGGAGGGAACACTCTTTCCTTTCTCTTGCACAAGAGCTGCCCAAGAGGATGGTGAGTGCTCAAACTGTTTTGCAAGAGCAGTCCCCCTGATGATGAGCACTGGGGTCAGTGCTTGCCAGGATGAAAGGAGGAAGATGCTGCAGCTGTTCAGGGTCTAGCAGAGCTCAACAGAGACACAGAGGCTTAAGAAATTCACCTTGGGGGAACTGCTAGGCTGTATTTTGTCTGAAAAAAATACCCAATCTGTACATCACGGATGTGCCCAACAGTGGAATCTGACCAGCAAAGTTCATCCATGTACACTTTCTTTTAAGAAAGGGGCAAAAATATATTTGATGCAGCATTCAGCTCTTTGCACTTTGGAAATCCAGCTCCCATGGAGTTATCCACTCATTCAGTTTTATTAGTTTTCACTGTCTCCCAAGATCTGTGCAGTTCATCTCCATGGTAACTCAGGAACTTGCTTTGTTGCCTTACATATTGATGTATACAAGAAAAGCACCATGCTAATACACTGTTTGAGCATCTCTGAGATATATTTAAAATATCTAAGATGTGTGGCAGAGTAAGATTTATAGAGGATTCAGAAAAGTGCTGGGTTGCCTTATGGTTCACAGCAATTGTTTCTTGGGAAGTTCTACAAAGTCACTCCTGGCTTTGTAACAGCTGAAGTCATGCTGAACTTTTGGCAGGGCTGTTAAGCAACATTTGTTCTCCCCATCTTTCAGAGATTAAAAATTTAAAAAAATACAAATTCACAGAATCATAGACTCATAGAATGGCCTAGGTTGGAAGGGACCTTAGAGATCATCTAATCCAAAGTCCCAGTCATGGGCAGGGAGCCTCTCAACTAGACCAGGCTTACTCAAGGCTCTGTCCATCCTGGCCTTGAACACTTCCAGGGAGGGGGCAGCCACAACATCTCTGGGCAATTGATTCCTAAGTCTTGCCACCTTCATACTGAAGAATTTCTTCCTAAAATCTAATCTAAATCTATTCTCCTTCAACTTAAACCCATTTCCCCTTGTCCTATCAGTCAAAGCTCTTGTAAAAAGTCCCTCTCTCATTTATGATGATTACAGAGAAAGAAAAATAGAGGAAAAAGGACTGGCCCTATAGTAATTAGCTGTGTCTGGACTTAGTAGCTGGATGCTACCAACATAACCCAGGATATGAGCCCTGAAGTCCTCATTCTTTTCTTGTCTACAGCACACCATGACTGCTCGGCCTACCAGGCCTGCACTTCTTTACAAATCAAAGACATGAGTGAGGGGTTGGTGCATGTCTGTGTTTTGCTCTAATGTGTGTCCACATTCAGAAGCACTTCAGGCAACAGTAAATACAGAAGAACCATACCAACTCTCACAGAGACCTAAAGTTAGATCCCTGATTCCTGCTCCTTCAGGCTGGTGCCCAGCCACCAGTCTGATAGCCTCAAACACAATATAACCTGTTCTATTACTTTGAATAGCTGTGTGTTGATTTTCATGACATATGATGGGCTCCAGACAGCAAACTGTTTGTCACAAGCTGCAGTTTTGAAAGTGCCCTGGGGATTCATTACTTAATGCTGCAAATACCTGGTATGGAAGATATTAAGTCTCAGTGGCATTCTGCTCCTTATCACTGTTGTTAGCTTTGAATATCCTCGGGATTACTTTTTTAAACACGTCAGAGAAGATGACAAGAAAAGTAGAAAAGACTATCAGAAAAAAAAAAAAAAAGATGTTTTGGGAGAGGAATAAAGCTGTATGTTATCCTTTTCATATTTGCATTCAGCATGGAAATTTTCAAAGAGCAGGAGAGGGATCAGCTTTTGCTATTTCAGCTGCAGCAAGTGACCTGCATGGTGCTAGGAGAAGATTAGATGCTTGTCCAAACACAGTGGCAAGAAGCTGCAAACCTATAAAAACATGTTCTGAGATCCTCTGGCCTGGTTAATTTTTCAGACACAGGTCTCCTTTGAAAAGTCCACCTCTGAAAACTGCTACTAAGTGATGTCAAAACACAGTACCTGTTGTGCCAGTGAGCTTTTCACTTACTGCCATTCGGATTGCAGTGTTCTGTTGTGTACCGGTACAAAGCAACTTGTACCATAAACAATCTGCTTTAAATGCTGCCATTCAACTTGCAGGATAAACCATCACAGAGATGTATCTCTCCAAGGCAGCTGACAAAACAGATGAGGTGAAGTACCTAATGTCAAAACAAAACGAGAAAACACTGAAGAGCTTCTCAGAACTCTGAAAGCACTTTCATTTCACACCTACATCTGCCTTTTGAGCACAAAGTTCCCAGTTTGTCTTCATCACCCTCCTGCTCTGGCAGGCTTTCCAGCTGAAAGACACTGCTGTACAGCATCAGGGTTAGTCAGGAGAGTTTTAGTTGGTGGAATGCAACTGTCTGGTTGGTATATGGTCTTCTGTAATCCTACCAGCTTGTTTCTGAAGATGAAACAAAGCCAAATACACAAAAAGTGAAAAGGGTTGTCTTCTATCCATGTCTGCATGGACCTCAAAGAGAAATCTTTTTTTAATTCCTTTTATTATTATTATATTTTTCATTTTGAAGCCACCAAAGATAAGATGATAAGATATAAGATAATAAGAACTGTGAGTTCAAAATTAGTATGATTGATTAATTGATGGAAAAATCACCCAAGGATATATTATATTTATTTATAAAACATGTGTAACTGTACCTAATAGTATAGAAAATAAATCTACATGGTCAGGCTACAGATCCAGCCTATTTAGATGAAACTGATGAAAGAAAAGATTCTTTACCTCTGGCAACATCTGTTCCCTACTAAGTAAATCTGTTCTCTACTAAGTAGGGAACTAATTTCTAATTGCAACTATTTCTAATTTAACTAATTTTAGGTAGATCTTACATAAAATATTTGGCATTATTTGAAGTATCCTTCATTCTGCATCTTGTTTATCTACCTCATTAATCAATCTTTTGCTTTTGTAGGCAAGGAGAGCCACACTATCTTAAGGCAGAAATAAACAGTCATCTAATTAGTAAGTAAATAATAATACAGTAATGGCAGTGACCCATTATTTATGGTTCCAGAAGATTATTTTTTTTTGCTTTAATTTTATTAGAACATTTCAGCACATTTTTCTCTGCATGGCTCTGTGGTTAGCTCCCAGAGTCAAATATTTGGAAGTTGCAGGTTTTAGGAAGAGCTGTTTTTTCAGAACATGAACTCATCAGTTTATAATCTTTTCTCACTAGCCATGCAAGCAATGAAGGCATGAAATTTTTTATTTATTTTTTTTTTTGCCAAGAGCCATGGGGAGGATGTGTTACTGAAGTGATGTCCACAGTTAGTATAGCTACATGGGAAGTTTAGGGTAAGAGCACATCACCTGTCCTGATTCTTATTCTGTCATACTTTGATGGCTGGAGATACATTATGTATGTATGTCTGGGGACTTATATTAATCAAATTTGCATAAAAGTCCTCTATCTCTGTCCTTGTACATATCTAATGGAAAGTGAAGTCCTCAGCCTCCAAAGATTATCCCAAAACCCATCTCTAACCTATCCCCTTTCATGAATAATATTGGTATATGTTGGCCATGAATACACTCAAGCAGTTGTTTAAATTCTGTTGCTTTCTCAGGAAGGGAGTTTGTCATAAATTATATTGAATAGCCTCTACTAATTCATTAATTCTCCTTGAAATGCCAGCTATAGCTTGATGCCATATGTGTGTTCACATAAAAAACTTCCCCTCTAAGCACTGAGACTCCAAGACTCAGCAGTGAAAATACTTGAGCTGCTATTTTCTGAAAAAAAAAAATAAATATATTGAGAACAGAACATTCCTATGCAATGTTTCCACCTTGAATAAATTATACACTTTCCACTGGGAAAAAATCCATTTCTCACTCTCTATTTATGGAAACATCAGTCCATCTTTCTGAGGTTTGCACTTTGTACCAGTGAGTTGTTTACTTTGCCTTTAAAAAAATGGGTTTCTACATAATGGGTCACAGGTATAGGAGATTCTAAGATCAGTTCCTGGGTACAACTAAGGGAGCACTTAAATTATGCTTAGCTTAATTGTTAAATTGTATTTTATGCTTCTCTGGATTGGAGTTGTTATCAGTTTAGACCACAATTTAAGATTCAATAGACAACAAATTGCAGTGCAAAGACCATCTTGCAAAAAGCAAATGCCAATACTCTGGAGTGATATTTCATGTGACAGCTGGTTAGGAACTTTAGCTGATGGATAGTGAGCATATACAGACACAGGGGTAAAACTAAGNAGGGAGTTTGTCATAAATTATATTGAATAGCCTCTACTAATTCATTAATTCTCCTTGAAATGCCAGCTATAGCTTGATGCCATATGTGTGTTCACATAAAAAACTTCCCCTCTAAGCACTGAGACTCCAAGACTCAGCAGTGAAAATACTTGAGCTGCTATTTTCTGAAAAAAAAAATTAAATATATTGAGAACAGAACATTCCTATGCAATGTTTCCACCTTGAATAAATTATACACTTTCCACTGGGAAAAAATCCATTTCTCACTCTCTATTTATGGAAACATCAGTCCATCTTTCTGAGGTTTGCACTTTGTACCAGTGAGTTGTTTACTTTGCCTTTAAAAAAATGGGTTTCTACATAATGGGTCACAGGTATAGGAGATTCTAAGATCAGTTCCTGGGTACAACTAAGGGAGCACTTAAATTATGCTTAGCTTAATTGTTAAATTGTATTTTATGCTTCTCTGGATTGGAGTTGTTATCAGTTTAGACCACAATTTAAGATTCAATAGACAACAAATTGCAGTGCAAAGACCATCTTGCAAAAAGCAAATGCCAATACTCTGGAGTGATATTTCATGTGACAGCTGGTTAGGAACTTTAGCTGATGGATAGTGAGCATATACAGACACAGGGGTAAAACTAAGGATGTTGGAGACTTTGTGCTGCCTGCTTCCTGGATTATTAATACTTGTTTTACCTTCATTAAACAGCCTTATTGTTTTAAAGAACAATAAATTCTTGCAATTAAATCTGCTTTACGGTTATCTTGTTTGGGAAGTTTTTAATGGATCCCTGTCTTTTCTAAAATTACACTGTGCAAATATTATTACTTGTGAGGTGAAATGATGCTTAGTAAACCAAATATATATGTAAATAAACAGACAACCTCCACTGAGCAACTTATTTCTGAATACAGTTGGATGCATCTCTTAATTTGGCCTTCTGCTGGCACTGAACTGTAATTTCACCACCTCAGTTATGCCATGAAGAGCAAACAAGAGCATAGTTCCTGGGTTTTCACAGAATGGCAGGGGCTGGAAGGGAGCTAGAAGATCATCTAGTCCAACCCCCCTGCCTGAGAAGGGGCACCTAGACCAAGTCACCCAGCAACAGATCCAGGGGGGGCTGGAATGTCTCCAGAGCAGGAGACTCCACAACCTCCCTGGGCAGCCCCTGCCAGGCTCTGCCACCCTCACTGGCAACAAGTTTCTCCTTCTGTTTCCCCTCAACCTCTTGTGCTCCAACTGACTCCCATTGCCTCTTGTCCTGTCCCTGGATGGCACTGAGCAGAGTCTGGCTCCAACCTCCCTACACTCACCTTGAACACTGGCCCTCTGATCATTCATACTAGTCAACTCTCAGGTCGTTTTCTTGCAAGCTCTAGGATAGCATCCACGTGCACTACACCTCTGCTATAATTGTTTTATAAGGACACATCAAAGTTTTTTCTTTAAAAAGTGATCAGAACGTGAAGGCTTTGCAAATTCAGCCACACCAGCAAAGATCATACAGCTTAGGAATGCTGTTACTCTTAGCATGGATAGGAATTTTGAAGTTATGGTTAATATTACTTATTTCCAACAGCTGCAATATACCACCCTTTTGCTAAAGTGGTTTTGAGAACTAAAACTTTTCTCTCTGACACCTAGAAAGCTCACTTCTGTCTTAGGCAAATTCCACACATCCAAATATAAAGATCATTCTAGTATAGTTTTAGATAAGGGACTTCATTATCAAACATTATCAAGGTATTTTATCTCTGTCTGGCAAACAGTATTAGAAAAGATAAACAGGAGTATCTTGAGCCACAGGAGGGCCTAAAAGGTTCATTAAATAAAAAATCAAGAGGAATTTAACTACTAACCCCAAAACTTAATAGCAAATATCTTTTGTTGGCATTTTGGCTGGGCTTTATCCAGATTTCTCTGCAGTTTAAGAAAAGAATAAAAGACTTGGAAACAGTGACTCCTAAAACAAACTGAACAAAGATTAATGTCTCTTTGCAGAAATATTAGTTCTCAGTGGGTATGTCTATTCACTATTGTCTATATTACTACATGGTTTTACTGTTGTCAGAATCTGTTCAGCTATTTTTATTTTAATTATTTAATTTTTCTTTGTGCTTATGTATATATTTTATTTCTGTTGATAGGAAAATCTGAATCTGGCAACCTTCTGGGCTACAAATTCATAAGTGACAATCAGACATTAATAGAATTTCTCTTTCTCTTCAGCACACTTCAACAAAAACTTGGAAATGATATCTTAACTGTAAGCAGGGAATACTGATGTTAGTGCTGTTTCAAATATTGCCAGGAAGAAAAAAATGGCACTCATGGGCATTCAACAAAGAAAACCAAGAAAAAAGGAATGACTTAATCTATTTTCATCCAGCAAACATGACACACATTAAAAGGCCAGCAAAACCAAATTCATGAAGTGGGATACCTCTAGACAGAACACTTGAATTTGAAAGATGACAATACTAAAAGCATGTAATAAAAGCATCAAAACTTAGGAAATTATTCTCTTCCTCCACTGATTATTTTTCCTACTGAAACATCTCCTTAGAAGAAAATGGGCTTATCTCACCTACTCAGCCCATGGCATGATGAGACACAGCTCTCATGTGCAGAAGACTTGAATTTAAACAACTTGAATAACGTGTTAAAACAAATACAATGATGAACAGGGTAGAGGTTTTGACAGGTGCAAAGAGCTGTCTGTGTAGTTCCTCTTACAATAAGATTATAGCTGCTAATCAAAGATTTTAGATTTGATTCAGCCCTTGCTATTGAACTTCCTAAGCACACTTTCAAGCTTGCCTGGACTAGAGACCAGATCTTTATCTTTTCTGTTTGTTTTGTGGATTTTTTTAATAATCTTGTAATTATTCTGTAAGTGAAACCATTATATAAAAACACTCATGAAATTGAAGGGCAACAGAAAATAAAATTCACTTAAATAGAAGAGAATCTTTGTGAAATATTATGAAGTACCAACACAGCCACAGAAGGATGTTACATAACAATTTTGCCAACAGCATCAGAACTGTTCTGCAATAATCTTTAATACAAGTGTGGTGTCTTTTAAAACTAATCATTAAAAATATATTGGGAATAAAGAAAAAGGTATCTATCTACAAACCTAAGTGGTATCCTTCAGCCCACAGTTATAGGCATACAGCACAAATCTATTCAATGAGAACACAAGAGCAGAGGAAGCAGAAGTGATGAAATGTGAAAAAGCTTTGCAGGATAGCATACCCCAGCTGAAGCACTTACAAGGTAAAATATCTTCATAGAAGGCAGCTGCTCCTAAAGCCTCTGCACTCACTCTGAGGAACCAGGTATCAGCTGGGTATCAGGCCCTTGTACCCTCCACCAACACTGCAAGGGAAGTTACCATTAGCAAACTCTCTGCACTCCAGCACAGCACACAGTGTGGGAATAACAGAGATATTAGAAAGCACAATGTGATAACAGGTAGCAAACGTTGACTTCTGCCACTGACTTTGCAGTTTTTATTCTTTGCATTTTTAGCTTCAGATCTTGCCTGCTGAAAAAAACACTTTTCTTGGGGCTATCTTTGAAACATATAGAGAAATCTGGGCTGGCAGATAACATAATGTGCATGACCTACTGTGGCACACATAAGCATGTGTTGTGTTCTCTCATGGCTATGTGTTTGCTTCTGGCTCTTACTAGAGGTACCAGTTACTCTCCTAAACTCATTGTGCATATGCAACACATTTATCTTCAAAAGATCACTTTTCCCCTTGAATCTCTCACAGGAGTAGCAATGCTTTGCTTTTTTATTTCTGGGAAGTCCTAGAACTACATCTGGAGGTGCCAGTAGCCATATATCCTCCACACACAGGCCATGGTCCTGGAGCTTCCTCTGCCCTCTCAGCAGTGCAAAGAGGATCCCAGCTCCTGTAGTCAATGAAACATATGTAGTTTGCAAAATAATAATAATAATAAATATATATATATAAATACATACACAAAACCATTTAAAAGATGATTGCACCATGCACACAGCCCAGAGTCAGACAAAAACAGTCCCTGAGAGCAGTGCCACATGTAGGATTATTGCTAAAATGTATAACAAGAAAGCTGCACACAGCAAAAAATGATGCAGCAGACCCAAAATATAGAATCATAGAATGTTTAGGGCTGGAAGGGACCTCCAAAGGGCATCTAGTGCAGCCTCCTGCAGGGAGCAGGGACACCCTCAACTAGACTAGGCTGCTCAGAGCCTTGGCCAACCTCACCTGCAAGAGCTCCAGGGATGGGGCCTCAACCACCTCCCTGGGCAGCCTGTTCCACTGATCCACCACCCTCAAGGGAAACAACTTCTTCCTGAGATCCAGTCTCAATCTCCTCTGCTCTCATTTCAACCCATTCCCCCTCGTCCTTTCACTAGAGGCCCTTGGAAACAGCCCCTCTGCAGCCTTCCTGTGATCCCTTCAGGCACTGGCAGGTGCTCTAAGGTCTCCCCAGAGCCTTCTCTTCTCCAGGCTGAACAACCCCAGCCTCTCCAGCCTGTCCCCACAGCAGAGCTGTTCCAGCCTCTGAGCATCTCTGTGGCCTCCTCTGGCCCTGCTCCATCAGCTCCATGTCTCTCCTGTGTTAACTGGTCTATTTCTATTTCTGAAATGAACAGCAGGGAGGACCAATGGCATCTCATCCCTCTGAGATGCAATGGAGACCTCCGTTACTGCATCCAGAAGAAAGGGTCCCTGCCCATAGTCCCTGTCTCATGGCCTGGCAAAGCAACTGGTCCCAACTCTGGTACAAGCTGAGCCAGAGTGTGGGATGGGCCCTGGATGGCACTGGTCCAGCACTGGGTGCTCAGCAGGTGCTCCTGAGCCCACAGGTGCCAAGCCAACAAGTTCCATGCAAAGCCTGTAATCGCCCACTACCCCAATACACTGCAGCAGATGACAGGGTGGGGATAGTTCTTCAGAGGACATTTTGTTATTGCAACTGAGTGTTCATATACAGCAGCCAGATGCTTGGGGGGAGAGAGGGGGAAGAGCTATAAATCTATAAATAAGCAATGGAGTGTTGTGCTATGAAATTCATAGATTAACATGGGAGGAATTCTCTCAGTGGCTGCACTAACTCCAGCACAGCCTTCAGCTGTTCACCACTTTGAAATGTCTCCTGCCTCTCACCACAAAGGCTGTGCAGGGCTCCTGTGTGCTTTCCTCATGTTCACCTCTGGCCGTAAGGATTTAATTCACCACTGAGATCACACAAACAGAATCTTGGGCTCTGCTAATGCTCACTTAAATAATATAACTCTGACTCAAGTAACAGCAGCCTCTCCAGTCTCAGTGTGCAGCCTGGTCCTCACTGCCTGTCTGAGGAGTTTTGGGGTAACAAGAGGGACCTCAAACCTATTTCTGTTCTCACACTGTGAGCCCACACTTGACTCCGAGGTCATGGAGATAACCCATGTGTTTGGGTCAGGTTTGTGAGAGGATTTATTGGTCTCAGAGAATGCCATGAGCCACTCCTGGTTGTCAAGCAAGGACTGATGCAAACCTACATAAGCCTTTCCTTTCTGGGAAGAATTTAAAACTCTTTAAACACAGCAGCACCCAGTTGCATGCTGTGCAGGCTCAGCAGGTGCTTGTATGCACGTTCTGAAGAGCTGCTGCTATGGCCTGAGGCCACCCAGCAGAGACACTTCTAAAGTGGTATCCATCTTCCCAAAGCTGCCTCTCCCACGGTCCCCTCTGCTCACCCCACCACCACCCAGTGCACCACTGAGGTTGCTGGCATCCCTGGGGCAGCTGCTCACTGTGGTGGGTAGCTCCAAGATTGTTTATTACCCCTCTTTTGTAGTGCACTTGGCCTCTCCCAGCTGCCCAGCTCAATACAAGACCTTCCCCCCAGGTTTCCCTGCTGAGGGTAGATCCCAAGCACAGCACTGGGTATGGGCTCTTCCACAGCTCACAGAGGTACCTCTGTGTCCAGCACCATAATCCTACAGCTCTTCTCCATCTACATCTGTCCCTTTTTCATGTTATAGTGCTTCTCCAACTGATTATCACATTCTATCATGGAAATACCTGACAATTTGTAGTTAGTCACTTTATTCCTTTGTCAAGGATGCTCTCAAGCTCCTGTCACTAGAAGCACCCTGTGTTCTCTTCATGCCATAGATCTTCACACACAGTAGTTATCCATTACTTAGGCTGCACATATTTCTTCCTAAAATAACACAGGTGTCTCTATAGCCCTTCACTAGGCCTTTGATGCACTCCAGGCATCTTGCTTTCCAGTCTACTATTCAGTAGCACAGCTAAAATAATTGGGCCTTAATACTTCATAACTCTGCAATTTTTTTGACTCCTAACAGGGTGAACGGTCAGGTGTGATACAGAGCTCAGAGGAAGCTGAAATAAAAGAGAATAAATGAGTATGGTATCAATTAAGCTACTTCTTGTTTGCCTCTGTAGAGGGGTGTAAAGCCTACAGAGAAGAAAATCATAGTACCATTCTGAAAACAAGTGAAGAAGGTGAAAGAATGGAAAAAATGAAAGTCAAAGACCACAAAAAGTGTGGAGCTCCTTAAGCAGAATTTCATTCCCTTCCAAACTGTAGGTAAATTGTCTGAAGCAGATGAACAGGGAAGTCCACAACTGTGGTGTGTGTGAACTCTTGGTCCAGCTTCTTCACTGGATGCTGCCTAATCTCAGACAGGAGCATCCTGGAAGGATGCACAGGTGCCCAGACATGAGTCACTGAGACAT
This sequence comes from Ceyx cyanopectus, assembly GCA_013401355.1. NCBI lineage: Eukaryota > Metazoa > Chordata > Aves > Coraciiformes > Alcedinidae > Ceyx > Ceyx cyanopectus. The sequence continues at coordinate 84,219 of VYZU01026551.1, read as the reverse complement.
CTGTGCTGGCCAGGTGGAGCACTCCCCATTTCCAATCATGGCTCTGAAATCTTGGCTGCCCACAGCACATGCATGTTATACTTTGCATCTAGTCCTTGCTATGAATGGAATCAGTTCTCTAGACTAATAGGGAGATTGGAGTAGAGAGGAGAGGCTGGAGCTGGTGAGGACTGACTCCTCAGAGTGCATGGATGCTAAATGTGGTGCCTTTGGGCAGCTCCAGTCCTGCAGCAGTACACCCCAGGAAGGGCCTCATCTTGCTGCAGCCCCCCACACCCACACTCTGTGGCTTGACACAAAAAGATGATAACATGGGGCTGCAAACCAACCTTCTCATTTGATTCTAGATTTTCTGCCTTCACATGGCACATGCACAGTGTTCACAACCAACATATGAGAAGACAGGGACCTGTTTCTCTGTGGGTGCCATGTCTATAGACAGGTATTTGTAAGTGGGGAAAACTGTTCTGAAAATACACAGGTATCCTGGACTTGTTGTACATGCCTTGCTATGCCCCAGGAGAAATCTCCACCTGGGCAATAGGTCCTGTCATATCAGGAGGAATATATCTTGTGATGCACCTTTTGCCACCATTTTGAAGTACACTTCAACTGCTACTGGGGCACGGGTGCCTTGGGGTTAAAACTCTATGGATTAAATACAAGAAAATCAATACATATCTTTTTATGTAGTCCACATTTGTAGTATTATAACCTAAAGTGACAAATCAAAACACTGAATAGGAGAACTACAGAATATCTGTTAAAAAAAAAAACACAAAAACAACAAAATGAACCAAACCAAAAACAAACCAAACCAAACAACCAAACAAAAAATGTACTGGTTGCAAACATACTCCATCATTTAGCTGCATCACTGTCTCCAATAAAGCAGCCATGGGATATGCTCCTTACATTGTAAGCTCCAGGGAAACATCTCTGCTGTAGGAAGGTGTGCAGTCCAGCAGGAAGGCCAACTGGCCAGACCTGCCTTGGAATCACCTCGTGCATGATCCTACTGAAATGAGTAAGGTTGAAGATCAGGAGAGCAGGATGCCCACTCTGAGCTGTCATAGTTTCAAACTAAACCTGATCATCACAGCCACAAAAGAGTTTGGATAAAACATTACAGAGCAGTCTAGAGATGGTGCAGCAAATGTTCACACTGGTTACTCCAGTAAGGCCAGAACACTTCTGTTTAGGTAGATCATTTTTCCACATGTTGAAACCATTGGGACTGCAGGCAGAGTCTGGAACAAGGGACCCAGCTTTGACCATGTCTGGCAGGTTACTGAAGTCAGAAGTTATTGCTGGAATCAGATTATCTGGGTAAGGAGAGCTGGGTGAGGCCATAGGATGGCTTCTTGAACAAAGTGTGGCATACAGTAGCACATGAAGTGAAAAATGAATCATCTTGAAAAAAATGTAAGAGAGAATAATGACTCTAGAGGCAGACTCTAGTTTCATTAGGCATAAATCAGATGTGATATTAAATCCATATAGTAAAGGTTAACATGTAAAAAATATTACATATTGATCACAGCACTTTTAGTATTGGCCCACTTTTCATTAACATTTTATTGTCTTCACAATAGGCAGCAGTACTGGTACAGAATGCCTAAGAATTAACTGTATCAATAAATGATAATGCAAGTTTTTAAAAGATAATGCCTTTCTTACACATGTGATAACAAACAGCAGGGGACCCTAACAACAGCATCAATTCCATCTGAAAAACAAACTAGAATGGGAGAAATAAACTATGCAGACCTACCAGTAAAACCATAAAGCTTATAGTAAAATGATCAAGCAGCAGAGGAAAAAACAAAACCAATAGCAAAAACATATTAATTTCTACCTTCTCCATTCCTCTGTATATATGTCAGATTCAAGTGCTTGCAAAAGCAGGAAAGCTGGTGGTATAAGGGCTCCAGTCTCTGAAACTCATCTCTCTATGACTGAGCAGTTGTCCTCAAAGGCCACTAAACAGAGACAGAGATGGTAAGAATTATTTTTGTTCCCAAGGACATAAATGGATTGTAAGATTAGACATCTCCCCAGCACTGCCTTCAATGGAACTGCAACACTGCTTCCCCATTATCTCCACATATTAACACCCAAAAACCTGCCAAAATGGCATGGAATTGGGTCTGTGAGCACAAATTACCATCAGTTAGAAATCAATCAGTTGAAACCAGAGGTGAAACCTGCAGGTCCACCTAGAACCTGGAGCCACGCACAATGCAGCAGCCCAGAGACTGGGCAGCCCTGTGTCCCACCACCCAGGCAGGCAGCAGCTGAGCTGGGAAGAGCCCAGGGATGTTGGCATTCAACTGGGAGCTGAGCTGAGGATGTAGACCACAGCACAACACTGAACTCTGGTTTGTTCTTTGTGCCTCTGCCAGCAATTCCAGGCAGACTCTCTCCTTTTTACCTCTTGCCTGCTGCTGAACACTGCTGTTTTCACAAAAATGCCTGCTACAGGCCAAGTGCTTTCCCAAGAAGTAACTAGTTAGGTCAGAGCATGTTGCTGTGCATGTAAAGCTTGGGGAAAGTCTCCATTTAGCCTGCTTTCCACCCATCAGCACTGAATCTCACCTGCTATTTTGCTAATTGGTCATTCAGTCTCACATCCTTCTGCAGCTCTCCAGGCAACTCCCATTTGCACTGCCCATGCTAACTTAATGCCATCAGTCACAGACTAAGTTATTTTGGCAAGTTATCTGAAATGTCTTTCTCCTCACACACACAAAAAAATCACTCTGTCCAATAAACAATCCCTCTTCTGTGAGCACACCACTCCAATTAATGGAGGTTAATTGTCTATAACAACCAACCATTCCGTGTATTCATTACACTAATGAGATTTCCTTTTTAGAGGATTTATTAGCTGAAAAAATACACTTTTATTCACTCAGCTTTTAACTGCAGCAAGAAATTGTGCTTCAAATTGGGAAAATCTTTCACAGGAAGTTGTCATTGTTCATAGAGAGTTGTCATTTTCACAGAAAATGACAAATTACTTTTAAAAGAAAATGGATATTTTTCCACTAGTTGACACTTAGATATCCCTGAGTAAAAGATCAAAAGAACTGCTTTCACATTAATTCATTTCCCTGGTGTTTTGTAATATAAATATCTGTGATATTGCATTTGCATTCACTTCTAACACTGACTATAAAGGTTTTCTTTAAACATAACTGCCCCTAAGAAGCAATTTGTCTTCCTATGTCACCACCAGGTTGACAACATAGAGTTAAAATTACCTAGTTTTAACAGCAGCATGCTGGGAATCCAGTTGTAAGTAAGAGGTAAGATACTTTAAATTCTCCTCTTTTCAAAGTTAAAATAATTTGGCTGATTAAGCATTGTTTATTAAAATTAAAAGGTTCATATCACCAGAGACAATTACACCAGGCTGGGTTTGACACCACTACAGCCAGACCATGACACGTTGTTAATTTACTGTTAGACTGTATATTGCTGTCCTGCTCTCCATCCATACCTAAGCTTTCAATGCAAACTATACCCCAAATAAGAATCTAGTGCTTTAATGATTAATAAAGGGATATTCAAACCATTCCATAAGAAAAAAAAAAAAAAAAAAAAAAAAAAATGTTGTTACATAGATATTAGCAAGCTCTAAAAGATGAAAATACATTTGTTATGATCTTTGCCACATATTTCTAAACCCATTGACAGTATTTTCACATCCTTGTGAGTATTTGTGCACACCACTCTTCAGTGGTGTGTGCCACATCCCTTGGGATGTGCTATTATCATAATCAAGGCTCTGTCAAGCCAGGCATCTTGCAATGGCCTATAAAGACATTTTATACCAAGACATCTTAAATAAGAGATTTTTTAAAGCAGCTACAGTGGTAATAACTTTGTCTATGTACAAGGTTTTGTGCTATTTACCTGCCACTCATTTAGATTGTGCTTGCCCTCAGATCTGGGTCAAATCCCACCTTGAAGGTGAGGTCCTCCAGTGAGGTTGTCTATGTGCATGTGGACATGTCATCATGTGTTAAAGATTTATAAAAGCTCCATGGTATCTGATGAGGGAAGTGCTCTACAGTACTTGGAGCAATTTCAATTTGAGGATAAAAGAAGACAAATCTAGCATGGTAAATATGAAGAGAGACGGGAAAGGAAAGACAATGAGAAGTCCCACTAAAAAGGCAGATCAAAAGCCCAGGTACCACACTGTGCAAACAGGTCAGCTCATGCTGAATGATGTCCACAGGGCCACTTTTCACTTCTCTTTTCCAAGAAATATGTCTTCACCTTTCAAGAAGGGCTTGGCTGTGAGGACTGCTATTTTGCCACAGGGCATGGTGCATTAATGCTTATAAAAACATCTACTTAGAAGTAAAAACTCACTTTCATAGCATGTGTAGGTTCATTTCTCACTTCAGCAGTGTGTGAAGTAAAGATCATTAAGAGCACAAGCATGAGTTATGAAAATATTTGACTGCAACTAATAAGATGCTAAAGTGAACAAGATCTGATGGGAACACATCTCTTGGCATGGATTCCACCAGTGCTCCATTTGAACTGAAGAAAGCACATACCAGCTCCAACTCAAATATTTTACTCCAGCAAAAACTGCCATGGCTATATTTGTCCTGTTGAATTTGTCTTCTCCTCATGTCTCACATAGAACTCCTCCTCCATGAATGGAGAGAAGAGCCAGATGCCCCCTGTCAATTGAACAATGCTGTGGTGTTTTTACCAAATATAAGTTCCAGTATGTTGTTCCAGGCCATTTTGAGGCAGAATTAGCTCTAAATAATCCACTTCTCTCAGCTCCAGACCCCAAAGTCTCCTAACTAATCACATACAAGGTCAGCACAAAAAAGTACGAAACATTGCTGCATCAGAACTTGTATGAACAGAGGACATCCTGAGGGACAGGGTGTCGTTTCTCAAAGCTAGCACTTCCAAACCAAATCTTGATCATGTCCCTTTAGTATGTAATACTTTCTGGATTAATAGGGTTAGGATCATTTTATTAATGCCAATTAAATAGAATAGAAAAGGTATAAGATGTTCTAAAAAAAGAAACATTTGGTAAGTATAAATAGAAAAATGTGTAAAAACCCCCCATATTCAATCTCACTTGACTGGGTGATACTTCTTTAATCAGCAAATTGCAATCTTTTTTCAGACTGAAGGTTGTTGCTACAAAGAGCTCAAGAACAAATTAAATCATCTAACACTTATTTAAAATGCTGCAACACCAGCAGGCTTATTTTAATATAATAAAGTAGTAGAACAATTACACTTTGAGATTAATATTATAGAATTTAGTCAGGTTTTCCTTATTTAAAATATTATTCAATAATTTGTGCTCCTTACAAGCATCTTGAAAGTTGATGTAGTGTTTGAAAAAAGTCTTTACAGAAAATTAACAAAACCCCAGCAGGAATCTTCAATGATATTGACTGTCCCTCAGAGATCATGTGTATTGTTGTCTCTTAAAGTCTTACACATCTCCCTCTCTGATCTGAAGGAATGAACTCGAAGAAGATTAGATGATGGGTTATACAATGGCATGAAGTAGGTTCTGTGAAAGGGATTTGCAACATTGCCTAAGACAATGGGGACTCATTATCAGCAAACACAAGAAAGCAACGTAGGTCAGACACAGAACTTCACCAGAAGGGAGAAGGTATTTTTCCATAAGCAATCACAAAACCTGTAATACTGACATAGCAACAATCTTTGTGAAGCCAGAGTCTCAGAAAATTAACTGTGAACCTCCAGCATGAGCAGTGAGTGACACAAGGACACAGTGGCACAGGCCTCCAGGTCACTGCCTCCCTGGGCAATAGCCTAGCACCCTCTCTCAAGCAGCAGCTATTGATCACTTTGTGTTCATACTGCACAAAGCCCAGGCATGAGCAATCTGAGCAAAGGTCTCAGTGGACTATTGTGACACAAATTGTGTGCAATAATTACTATTATTTCTGGAATATAGTTAAAACTAGCATCCGAGCAGTTATTTCATAGATTCATAGATATCTTAGATATCTATGAATAAATAAATATCATCGATATTTATTTACTTTAAATGTGAGAAAGGTGTGTGCCATGATTTCCTGACCTGAGTCACAGCACTACCCATACCAGAGAAAGAGATGGAGCTAGGAGGTAACAAATCCCTTACACCCACTGCATGGAGGATCAATGCCTGCTCTCCATCAGGAGGGATTGTCAGTATTTTAAGGTGCTAATTGTTAGTACTGCCAATTCTGAGCTCAACATCTTCTGCTGTAATGAGCTCTGATTCAAATTGCAAAATGCACACGCATTTTATAACAGTGTGTGGGAGTGTTGTTCATTGCTTAGCTGCACTCTTCAGGAAAGCATTTCTTACATCTGAGTGTGTGTAACTCCTGATAATTTCATTCTTTGCCCTATAATTCTCACTACTTTTTACCTTATAGGAAATACCTAAAATGCTTTATGAACTAGCCAAGATACAGTTTTGCTTTGTAAGCATGAGGAAAAGTCCTTCAATTCTCATCTTTTCAAGATACATCCTGCTTATAGACAGGACAAAACTGTCATCTGGTTCTGAAGTGCTTGGCATCCAGTTTCTCTGGTATTAAAAGAGATTTGCAGACACTACTACTGGGGTCAGTCTCACTTAGCACCCAGATCTGCTTGGCACTGCCTAGTGGAACCCAATTTCAACCCAACACCCCCCCTCAGATTAGCCTGGGGAAAAGTTCTATCCCTCTCCTCTCTGGAAACAGCTAGTGACAGCAGTGGAGCAGAAGACAGATCAATCAAACATCCTCACAGGGAATAATGACAAGTTACAGCAGACACACAGAGAGAACAGAATACTTAAGACTAAATTGATTAATTTCATTGCTGTTACAGCTTCTGGCTTCAGCAAACTTGGGTTTTTACACCTCACCAAACACACAGCTCCCTGGCCTCCTTTCTTTCTCTTCAGATTGTAAAGTGGCCAAATTTCTTTTTTGTTCATACCATCTAATCAGCTTCCTGGCAATGGCTGGCAGCAGTGGACTCCTCTTGACGTCATGTCACTAATGGGGACAACTTGAAAAGTATCACTGCAATACAGAGCAAAAAATGTTTCATATTTCATGTTAGAACTGATAGAATATAGTGTAATTCCCTTGCACAGTCTCTGTTAACTGCTCAGAGGTGCTCAGTACTTGGGAAATCCTTGAAATAAAATGGCATTTCCCTCTTCTGACTTGATCCAGAGAAGACCAGGCTGATTGAGGTTGCTGGTGGAACTGAGAATTTTGCACTCTGCCTTTTTTAAAATAGTAGTCAACCATGTCAGTTCAGTTTTGTGACATAGGTAGAAGCTATAACCTGGCCACTTCCATTGTTTGATTTTTATTTTTAATTTGCCTCCATCAAACAGTACTTTATTTCCCTTCACATTCTTATCTTGCCTGGCAATCCAATTATTCACAAATATATCTTTTTCATCTATTTTTTAAAGATATTTTAATAAAAATATTAACTTAACTTAGCTGAACAATGCCAAGTGTACTTCCAAGTGTAACTCTGAACTGAAAATCATTAATGTGCTTTGATATTTATATAAAGATGGGGTTTTTTTTTCTCTACAAAGGCAACCAATATATTTGCAAGTTTGTTTGCAAGCGCTGGCACTTTTATAAACAGCAAGATAGGCATCTAATCACAAAAGATAATACATGGCAGGGGTCTTACGTGGCTATTCCAGCATTGAAAATAATATAGTACAAATGGATGGCCAATTCCAGCCCTTGCATCAAGCTGGCGGGAGCTGGAGCACTCCTGAGCCTGGCCTGGAACCATGCCTCTCAAGATTGAGGAGATCAAAGACTTTCTGCTGACAGCCCGGGGGAAGGAGGCCAAGTCGGTCAAGATCAAGAAGAACAAGGACAATGTGAGGTTCAGGGTGTGCTGCAGCTGGATCCTCTACACCCTGGTGATCACAGACAAGGAGAAGGCCGAGAAGCTGAAGCAGTCCCGGCCCCCAGGTCTGGCCGTGAAGGAGCTGAAATGATCCTGTTCCACCCCTTTGCTACAACAAATAAACCCCCCAACTGTTAAAAAAAAAAATCACCTCTCCTATGAGGACAGGCTGAAGGAGCTGGGGTTGTTCAGCCTGGAGAAGAGAAGGCTCTGGGGAGACCTTAGAGCACCTGCCAGTGCCTGAAGGGATCACAGGAAGGCTGGAGAGGGGCTGTTTCCAAGGGCCTGCAGTGAAAGGACAAGGGGGAATGGGTTTAAATGAGAGAAGAGGAGATTGAGACTGGATCTCAGGAAGAAGTTGTTTCCCTTGAGGGTGGTGGCTCAGTGGCACAGGCTCCCCAGGGAGGTGGTTGAGGCCCCATCCCTGGAGCTATTGCAGGGGAGGTTGGCCAAGGCTCTGAGCAGCCTGGTCTAGTTGAGGGTGTCCCTGCTCCCTGCAGGGGGGCTGCACTAGATGCCCTTTGGAGGTCCCTTCCAGCCCTAACCATTCTGTGATTCTATGATAATATAAATATTACCACATGTGGGGGAAGAAGAGTGTGACTTGTACACACCTCTGCCAATATATTAATCCATATCTCACATGCATTATAGTTTAGGTTATTTAATTAAACAGCTGGATTTCTCAATCTTCAGTGGGCAATTTGAAAAGAGAAGATTCCTATTCCTACAACATATGTGTGGAACTAGAGAGGAGACGGTTGGTTGGTTTTCAGAAAACAGACCCATCTGTGTCAGATCACTGATTCTGTAATAGAACTCAGCATTTCACAGAATTGTAATTTCATAGAATCAGAACATCTTGAGTTGGAGGGGACCCATAAGGATCATTGAGTCCCTGATCCTTGCAAAAATACCGAAAACTACATGACTAAAAGTGTTGCCTAGATGCTCCTTGAACTCTGACAGGCATGGTGCCATGATTGCTTCCCTGCAAAGGCTAATCCAGTGACAGACCACCCCCTTAGTGAAGAACGTTCTCGTAATGACCAGTCTGAACTGTCTGTGATGCATATTTACTCCTGTAGATCTCTTAGTTTTAATTTTAACTGTTAATAATTTTTTTTTTTTGGGGGGGGAGGGGGGCGGCGCTGTGGGGAGTGTGTTTTGTTGTTTTCTGTCTGAAATAATTAGTCATGTTTTGCATGTGAACCCAGAGAATGAGTTAGCAGGAGCATACTAATTTAGGAGTTCAACTGAAAAAGTGCATTCCTGAACATAGACCCATTCCAGAAAGTCAGTTTCTGGTGCCTTGTGGAAAGAAGGGAAAAACACTTAATGGTTTGTGACTTGGATGTTGAAGAAAGAGCACCCATGGTGCCTGACAGTCTTTTCGACAGGTAGAAACTCCTGTGCACTCCAAGGCTTCCTTTTCTCCTTTAGGAATTCTTGATTTCAACTGAAGAATATTGACTGTTGCAACCATGCCAAAGGTTATATGGTGTCAATCTCATATATGATGTTGAAGTAACTTGCACAGAAAACACTGCAGGCAAATTAATGCACACTGTCAATCTAAACTCACTGTTGCCAGGCATTTATAGCCTGTATCTAAATTATATTAATTTTTGACGGTCCATACTGCCAGCCTGACAAATTACTTGTTCATGTAACAGTTGTATTTTCTTCTCATTAAAAGTTACTTACAAAAGCATCTTTAAGCAAATATGCAAGTCACATAATAAGAAAGTGGTGATTTTCAAGCAACCTTTACTCTGCAGATTTCTGGCAGGTGTTTTCACCACATTCCACATCAATAATGCAACAGCAACCAAAAGGCCATGTAGGCATTTAATCTATGAGTGCTCAGGGCATGGAGCTACCAGCTGAATGCTCTGCAAACATTCTCCATTATATGCTTCCACTCCAGGGAGCTGCCACTGAAGACTCCTTAAAGTCCAAGTTAGATTAATTTTAAAATATAGCATTTTTTGACACTAAATAAAACAAACTTCTACCTTTATTGAATTACAGTAAGTGCTGCAGAAAAAAAAAAAAAAAAAAAAAAGAATAATTATGCCTTTAAACCATATTCTTGTTGCATCTGAAAACAGCTACCAGGAACAGACTAAAACTTCCAAGCAATGGCAGGTAAAATTGCCTTTTGTCCAATTTATAACTTGTATATATCTACATATATGTATAGTTCATCTTTCTTAGTGCACCCAACAGAGCTACATAACACTGGTGGCAGCAGGAAAGAAGGGACAAAAAGTGACAGTGTGAGGAAAGGGAGCAGGGCTAGGAAATGAAGAGAGTAAAGAACAGAAATACTCCATATCTACTCTCATCCAAGGACAATGAAGCAATACAGATTATTTTCTCCAGTGATGACTTCCAGACACATCTGAAGGTACTTTGCTTGACTTTGTCCTATGTTTGAGATTGTTCACTTAGACCAACACACAAATACAAAAAGCTGCTTTTTTTTTGTGAAACTCACTTCAAAGAGTAAAATATGATTGACTATAATTTGTATCCCATTATATATACATAGACAACAGCAATTAATAACACGAAAATGTTATAAATATTATAGTTGTCAACATTGAAAATCTATATAAATGCTTTTGTAAGTAATTAATATACAGAAAGCATTCCTTCAGTTAAGGAAAGAGAACACCTAAGGAATAGTGTAGTGATCTTATCTTCTCTCAAAGGCAAAACTGTAAAGATTTTAGTGGTGACACTGTCTTTGTAATAAATCTAGGCTGCCTGAGCTAAACACATGAGAATATATATAAAGCATGAACTTCTAAATAAAAGTTAGCTGGTTGCCCAAAGAAAAATAAGAGGTTATTCTCCCTTTTCTTGGTTCTTCTCATATTTTCTGACTCCTGAAGGCCAGGAAGTAAAAAACAACAACAACAAAATTAATATTTAAAATTTTATAATACATAATACCCTTGACACCAAATCTTAGGTAGGAATTCAGTCCACAAGAAGACCGTATTGGAAATGTTACTGTGTGACTGCAAGAAGAGAGACACCCTTGGTTTTGCATCTCAGTCCAAGGGGCAGCAATAAAAATAGAAACTTGAGGGAGAGCAGGAATAGGACAGGTCAGAGGGTGAGGAACTGCTCTGCCTTCACCTCTTTCCTCTGGCAATCTCACAGTCATCTGTTCCTACTGTCATCCTAAGGATGTGTCTATTGCCACTGAGAGACACTTGACATAGCACAGTTTGAAAAAAACATTGGGCTTCTAGAGGCAAAAGTACTGAGAGTAATAAGTGAAAGGTTTATCCTTCCTATCCATGTGTATATATTCTTATACTTAATCTACAACACTGGAACACCTGAGAAGTTAGTCTTTGCATTTCCTTGAAAAAGTAAGTGTACATAAACAGACAGGAAACATCTTCCTAGAAAGGAAGGTAGCTGCTAAGAAATGAGCTCTGAATTAGGTGACAAACCCTCTGTGGGGGGAAGGAGCAGAATGATCATGGTATTCCCACACTGCCATCTGTGACTGAGCTGTAATTGCTGCTGTAGGTGCAGCAGTGCAGAGCTGGCTTTGTGCTAACTGCTTCCTTGGGTGGCTTTGTCAGCCTGGGCTGGACTTGGAGCTGCTGCCACTGAGCTGCAGGCAGCAGCTGGGAGAGTTAATTTCAGACTGGCTTGAGCACCCTTCCAGGATAGTGCTGAAATAGCACTGACTTGAGTGTATTATTTAGGCAGTGTTACAAAAGTATAAATGTGTTATATATAAAATAAGGATTAACATGGATGGGTGTTGCTTGTTTTATTTTTTTGCATAAAACAGCACCAGGACAGTGTCAGTAAAAGCAAACAAACACATCTAAACAGACTTTTGCATGTAAGGCATAATTAGCTAACGGGGTTCCTCTCTAGTATACATTACTTTGCCCAACAAATCAGAATAATTCTAAAAAGCATAAAGATTTGTTTAAACTGTGAGAAGAGACAGAGACAAATCACAAATAAACATCAAAACCCACTAATGCTAAAGCAAACAGAAAAAAAAACTCTTAACTGTTAGGATTTAGGAAGACTATAAACTGTGTTTCATAGCTGTTTCTTACAGCATTTTCTAAATTGTTTGGTGTGGGCTGGTCTCAAAAACTGATAGCATACTGGGATAGAGAAGTTCTTGGTATGGGATGTAGTAGGGGAGATGCTAATGATGCTGGGAATGATCACCACAGTTGCTCAGAAAGCATTCCTCAGACGTGAAGTGAGTCTACAGGTGCTGCATGTGAGTGCAGCTCTCCTTTTATCCTGAGATGTTGAGCAGTGATATGCTCAACAGCTCACACTTTAACTGTACTGGTTTTATTGTCTTTAAAGTTCTGAATATGACTTTCCATCTTTCCAGCAGTGCTTTTTCTTTATTGCTTGCATGAGCTGTTCCATTTCATTATCCACTGGCATAGTATATCTTCCTTGTCCTGACAGGGACTGTTTTGTTACAATTACCTGCTGTCGTTGTGGTTCAAGTGAAGGTGCTGCCAGCTGGACAGAGCTGTAAAGCAACATGAGTGAATTCCCCAGTGTTAAAGGTTTTTGAAAATCCAGGAAGCAATTAGATATCCTTATATTTAGAACAGTGCTTGTATTGCAATGAGACATTGCCAGCTGGAGGTTGGGTGCAGATGGAGACTTGATGCTTCCCAAACTTCAAATATTCTTGACTCTTCCATTGCATCTAAAAACCCTTCATCTCATATTTGCAACGTGTAGGCACATGTGAAACTTAGCCACAAAATAACACTGGGCTAAACTGTACCAAGCAGCTCAAGAACAATATTCCACATCATTCTTGCAGAAGTTCATGACAGGAAGCAGGAGTGTGTGTTCTTCTGATGGGCTGAGCACCTCTTGCCTCAGCTCACCTGAGCAGGAATCAGTAGGGAGCAGAAACTATGGCTTATCAGCATCACAGGTCTGCAGCCAGAACACAGAAAGGGAGAGGATGCAGGAGATGGAGGCACAGGCTCATACAGCTCACCTGCCTCACCACCAGTGGGTAGACAAGGAATTCCCTCATGTCCTTGTACACTCTACTGAAGGGACAGTCTGTGACCAGTGGTGACCACCTGGCTTGAACTGCTGGAGGAAAGACTTAGGATAAAGACAGGACAACTATCATCTCCTCAGAGATTTGTTCACACACTGTAATTAAAATCAATAAATAAATAAATACAGGCTCATTTTAAGAACTGAAGGAACACAGCACAATATTTCTAAGTTACTTTTGGAAAAGATGACTAGAGCATCTTTGGAGGCTGTGACAGCCCTGCAGCACACTGCTGATGATAAACCAGACTTCATCACCAAACCTGCAACTTTGGCAACAGATGAGTGCAAACCAGAAGGCTGATGCTGCATGAGAGGCCAGGCTCTTGCATGTGAGATAGAGATTTGAAGAAAAAAGAGGAATTTCAACTAGGATAACTGAAGCTAATCAAATTGTAGTACATTTAGTACAATTAGTACTTTTTGCCAAATTAATCTCAGTTATGTAAATTGTTTGCCTTAATAAGGCACGGGAATGTTTTTGACATTTTTTGCAACTAGTTTCTATTGAGCTACTAAGTCTAGAAATAACCCTTACTATCCAAAAAAATGAAAATTAACCTTTTACTAGCTTGTTCCCTCTAAAGGTTTACCTGCTAATCATAACTGCAATATCCTTTCCTTTTAGCAGAATATATGATACAAACAAAATATTTTTCTTCTCCAGAGCAGCTTCTGTTTCATGGAAACCTAGATAGATTCCTGCCATTTTCAAACTATTACAGTCCCCAAACATTTTACTTTTGAACATGATTAGATCTACTACTGTCTTTCATCTATGTGTTCCTAACTGATGAGCTGGTTTTATACCCCTTAATAAACTTACAGGTTAAACTCCTACATGCTCTCCTGCTTCTTAATTTGGAGCTTTGGGACAGCACTGCTGTTAGCTCACTTAAGGTTAGTCTTCTATAGTCAGGTTCATTACTGACAATCCCTTGTAGCTCCAATGCGTGAATACAGATAACTATTCACATAAGCAGCATAAAATTGCCACTTTATACAATATAAATAATTGCTTAGACAGTAAAAAAAAAGAAAAGTTAACTCTTTGTTCCCTAGATTTTAAAATGGACTATTACTTTTTCAACAGAGAGAGAGATGGACTGTAGCCTCTGACTGGAGAGCTGGGTCCAATAATGAGCCATGAGAATGAGCAGCAATTTAAGCCATCAATTCTGAAGGTAAGCAGAGAACCTAAAAGTACTAAAAGTGATGGTCTGGGGATGCTTAGGAGATAGCAAACTCAGGAATAGCAAAAGCCATGTCTTTGAAAGATACAGTGTATGCTCCAGGTCAAGAGCTACCATCCAGTTTAGGGGAAAATACAGAGGTATTGGTGTCCTTGCTTACATGGCAATGAGAGAATGAGGGGTTGAGGCTAACCTTGCTCTTTCCCTAATGCTGCACAGTTGTTAAGAGTGGTCAGTAACTGATCTAAAATATTTGGCTCCATTTTCTAACACTTGCATGACAACAGCAATCTTCATAGAGCAGGCTGCAACTTCCAAATGTACACAAGCAATAAGTATCAGCACTGCAGCAGCTGCTGCCCTTCCAGAGGGAATGGAGCACCATGCAGAGTGAAGCAGTGCTAGGGAGGAAGATTTTGTCTTTCAGTTTCTTCCCAGAGAGAAGAGATACACATAGAACAGGCCAGTATGGGTCTACTAATTCAGAGACAGGTGTAAACTTGATCTCCTGATGGGAAGGATGAGAAATTAAGCTAAAGAGACATATAGCATATATACAGTGACAATGTGAATGAGATGTTACCTGAATAACACCATTTTAAACACAAATCCCTACAAAGGATTTGTGAGACAAAGGTTTTAGTTTCTCTTTTGTAGATTTTTTTTTCCTTTCAGGAGAAACCTGGAATCCACAAACCTGAGTCACCAAGCTCAGGTCCTGGCAAGACTGTGCAGAGCAGAATATTCTGCTTTTTGCAGGCTGACAAACCATTCCTGCATCCTAGCAAGGATGACATCTGGACAACCCTGGGTGCACAAAGGTCAGAACAACATTGGGTTGCTGAAAAAAGTACAGTAATGAAAGAAAAAAAAAATCCTAAACAAACCCCAACAACCTGCAATTGTTTCTATACACCACAGGTAAAATTGGAACCTCAATTATAATAGAAGTGCTCTCATTAAAATCTTCCTCTTTGTTTCAAATGCTTATTAGCTGGAATACAAGGAACAACATGAAGGTTTTTATAAGTCAAAGAGCACTGCATTTATGAGGGCTTATGAAGCTCTGATGCCATTTAATGATGATAATAATAACAATGAGTATTGGTTTACTTGTGAAAAAAAAAAATCTGAATATGACTTGTAACACATCACTTGTCTAGATTCCAATAGAATTTTTCAAAAGAAATTATCAACTGGTTTAGAATTTGAACCAGTTGCTATTGAAATATTCACAGTGCATTAAGTACATAATTTTACAAAGGATTTCATTTTGTATGGGTATATAACCTAGGGAAACTTTACATTTTTTGTCTCTTTGGACTACAGTGGCAGGTGATGGGTATGGATCCCTGCATCTCCACCCAGGTGAATCCAGCTAATCAAATCACTGTACCAGAAGGAGTCTAGGTATCCAAACAAGTTAACAATGTCATCCCAAGATGATAGAATCACAGAATGTTTAGGGCTGGAAGGAGCCTCCAAAGGTCATCTAGTGCAGCCTCCTGCAGGGAGCAGGGACACCCTCAACTAGACCAGGCTGCTCAGAGCCTTGGCCAACCTCCCCTGCAATAGCTCCAGGGATGGGGCCTCAACCACCTCCCTGGGGAGCCTGTGCCACTGATCCACCACCCTCGAGGGAAAGAACTTCTTCCTGAGATCCAGTCTCAATCTCCTCTGCTCTCATTTCAACCCATTACCCCTCATCCTTTCACTGCAGGCCCTTGGAAACAGCCCCTCTTCAGCCTTCCTGTGATCCCTTCAGGCACTGGCAGGTGCTCTAAGGTCTCCCCAGAGCCTTCTCTTCTCCAGGCTGAACAACCCCAGCTCCTTCAGCCTGTGAACTTGCTGGTGGTGCTCTCAATCCCACTGACAATATCATTAATGAAAATATGAAATAGCGCAGGTCCCAGTCCAGCCCCCTGAGGGACACCACTTGTCGCTGATTTCCATCTGGACATGGAGCCACTGAACAGCACCCTCTGGATGCCACCATCCAGCCAGTTCCTTATCCACTGAATAGTCCACCCATCAAATCCATATCTCTCCAGCTTGGCGAGTAGGATGTTGTGACTGATGTCCATAGATGCACATCTCCTTGCCCTGCCTTCATGTCTACCACTCTGAGCTCCAGGAGACCCACTTCTACCCATCTCTGAATTAGCAAACTGTTACAGTCTCTGAATGTCTTCCCCACTTCTCCAGGTGGCTATCAGCTTCTATTTGCTGACAACCCATTTTTTATTCCTTGGATGAGAATTTGTGGTATTCTAGCATTCTCTTTTATCTCAAGCCTTGGGAAGAGTAAACACACCTAAACTAGATGAAGTCAGGCATATCAGTTGGGCTTTTTTGTTCATCATTCTGCTATTTCTCCTTACAGAGTATATTTTTCCTATTGTTTCCTCTCCCATGTAATTTTACTTAACTGCCCTTTTCTAATTTAACTTTTCAATATTAGGTAGGTTAATAGTGAATAGATAACCTGCACGTCATCCAATATTGTAGAGATACTGTAAATATTACTGGTACTTCCCTAACTCTGCCCATTAGAGATAATAATCTTATTTTCAGTCATAGCATGCACATAAAACTTCACCACAGATGCTAGACATAAGAATCCCCAAGTTTAGTGGATAAATCATAAAATTTTAAACAATAGAAACATAAACTTCCATATTTTCTACAAACATCCATTACTGCCAGCAATACATTTTGAGATGATGTCATAACACATACATTACAAATACTCAGATATGCAAGGCTTGTAGCAATCTTCCTACAAAACAGCCAGAGATAATACATATATGAATATCTTTTTGACAGTATTTGGGCTGGAGGAACAACATTTTTCACAGGCTTATCAAAAAGCAATTGGCTTTTTAAGCACAGGATTTTTTCCATAGGGTTTTATTTAAAAAATAACTTTATTGGTTTCCACACTTTGCCATTGCACATTGATGCAAACAACTTATTCTATGTATATTTAAAATTCTGTCTTTGCTCATTGTGAAATTAAATAACCTGATATGAAATTTGAAATTACATGCTGTTATTTCTATGCAAACAGCATCTCTCAATAAGTAACCTGTAACACATTTATGGAAGAAAATTATTTTAGAAATGGCAATTCTTGGTTGAATTTGTCTGCTCCTTTATAGATTGAGTCACAAAATCTTTGTAGACAGATGTTTTTCTTTACTACTTTTTGCTTTTGAAAGTACTGCATACACCTCAGGGAGCCTAAACTGGGGTGCCTTTATGAATCATGAGACTTTAAGAATCACAATTAAATCCATTAACTGCACCCCAAATTCAGAAATCCCGCTGCTGGACATTCACCAGCTGCAGGAAACAGAACCACAATTTGCAGGACACATTTGCTAAGCTGGTATCAGACAAAGCAATAGATCTGACATAGGAATGACACAGGCAGTCCATCTAGGGCCCTCCACCAATTTTACACTCTTATTTCAGTCCAGACCTGCAGTGTCCTAACAGCACTTTTGGCCAGGGGTTTCTTCGTTGTAAGTCAGTAGTTTCCATCAGTCCAGATCACAAAAGCAGGGTTAACCAAGTTGCTAATGCCCAGAAACAGTGGATTTGGGACCTGAATCTCCTGAATCCTTATCAAGTCAACTGGATTTCTGGGAGGGGAATGTCTGAAGTCAGTCTAACCAGATAAATGGGAGATCCTCCCCCAGTCTGCCAAATCGTGGTTAAAGCAGATACTTTAACCTTGCTGAACCTGATTTAATCAAAGCAGGGGAGATTAATCTTCTCATCCCTCTATCATAAAAAAGACTTTGTGGCACTACCTTAAAAACTCTGCCTTGAGAGGAGAGGACAGGTAAAGGCACAGAAAAGCACATGCACCTTGGCCCTAAAGAGGCTGGAAGGCCCTTACTATACCCTCACATCAGGCAACTCTCTAATCACTGTGGTCTGTTGATGTTCACTGATGTTCATGGCATCTATGTCTGGCACAGCTGGCTAGCTGATCTGAACCACAACAACCATCTAAGCTGAACTGTAGGTAGAGATGTAATTGCACACACCCTGCTGCCACCCTGAAAAAACACATACACTGTAGGCTGGAGTGTTTCCAGAGCCCCAGGAAGTGTCTCACTGACAATACTTCGTATGTTTAGAAGTCACTCTTCTTTAATATCCAAGTTAAGATTCTGTATATTACTCTTACAGCTTTTACTCTGTGACTTTTTAATGACTTGGCTATTAAAATCTATAGACCTCAAATGCAACAAAGGTATATCTCAAAAAAAAAATAATAAAAAAAAGAATCCCCAAAGCCCCAGCATTGGTAGGTGTTAAAGGCTGAATTAAAAGGGGTGATACTTTTCAGAAAGGATTGTTCAAAGGGAAACTGGGGAACACTAGAAACCTGAACTGCCCATTAAAGAGAAGGTCCCAGCAGTGGGAGTCAAGTGTGACAAGACAGACACTGAGGTAGAGTGAGGTTCATGCAGACTGCAAGGTAAACTGAACAGAGAGAGAAGGGATCAGAAGTAGGTATGAGATGAAGGTAAGAAATTAGTTAAAAGATCAGAATAAGGCACACAATAATATTCTATAGAAAACATTTTAAAGTTCAGAGGTGTTCCTTTGATGAGGACTGATATGGACAGTGAGTCATACACTCTGAGATTAAGTGAAAAACATGTTTATTTATAGGTCCAAGTAAAGAACAAACCTATACATTTTTGGACCAAAGGAAGGACAAAGAAAGCTTAGGAGTACTAAAACCCCGAAATTAAACTCTGAAAGGCTGTAAGTACTGGTTTTAAAACAAAGAACTAAGAAAAGGCTTGGTATATAAGCCTTCTTTCCATGACAGAAGACCATGAACTTGGATTAGAATCCCTTCATCTTTAAGGAGCTAAACTGTGAACATTCTGTATTAAGAACTCTTACTATTTTATGTCAAATCAACTTCTGATCTCTAAAGATAGAGCTATAATGTGATAGAGGATGAAGATGTTTCTAAATAAGTTTTAACTCTTTAATGGGTCCATGTGTGACCTCATTCTGCCAAAACCTAACCCTTTCATAGGGGCAAGGTGACACCTTTGAATAAGGTGTTTAAATAATGTGGTGGAGTGTGAGGGGAAGGTTTCTGTAACACCCAGATTAGGAAACTTGGTTATTTACACCCAGTTACACTGAGCTAGAGGCAGCCCAAGGGAGTTCTAGCTTGCAGCCAGAGCAGTCACTTCTGCAGGATGGTCTAACCTGAGGCTAGTGCACAGTTGCACCATATGTGACCGAGGGGACTCAGGTCACCATGTGAGTCCCCTCAGTTATGTATTCTGCCTGCCCAGCACTCTAAACATGTCAATCTCTTTCTGAAGGGAATATATGCTAAAAAAAGGTTGTCAAACCCAACCATGTAATTGACATCCTCTCACTATCTGTACTGCTTAATTTTTGCCTTCACTCCAGCTACACAAAAAATTAAAATCTGAAATACATTCATGGCCTTTATATCACATTGCACTGAGCCCATCAAAACTTAAGATCAATTGACAAGGCACAAGACTTCTGACTTTGTGGACATTCACACTGACATAAACTCAGCAGTACAAAAGGATGAGACTGTGAACTTGGACTCACCTTAGGCACTTTCTGATTATTTTTTTCCAGGATGGAAAACCCAGACATTAAAACAGATGTGAATAAAACAAAGATGAAGACAGGAATCTCCACAGTTCTGTGGGATAAGCTGTCATTTGTAAATGGCTGCATTTTTTAAATGGAAACATTTCTGACCTCTGTTTTGTTCAGAGAAAAGCTACAGCCATGGGTGCAACAGCAGAACCACTTTGATCTGATCTTTATTGTGATGTTTAGATGCCAGTTGAGGATTTCTGGTTATTAATACATTTGTCATAGTTGTAGATCTTTCTCTTACGAAGTACTCTACTGAAGCAGATTTAGCTTGGAGTAAAAGGCAGGCAGATGGCAGGAATATATATATAGGTCATGGTCTCTTGGAGGCTGATACAGGAACTGCTCCATGCCTATACATTGTCTGTCTCCTGCTGACTAACTATAAAAGCACTCATTATAAACTGAAATATCTAAATCTAAGTATAAACTTACTGCCTAGACTAATGATTATGTTCAATTTTATACACCCTTGTGAAATTAAATTTCCTGATTAAACAAAATAAAGCATCTGACTGCCCAAAATACAAAAGTGACACAATATGCTGGGTTGGTTTTTTTTCTGTTGTTCATATTGATTCCTCTAGTTAGCACCTTTGACTTCCAAGTGGGTAGACTAGATGACACTATCTGATCTAGGATCATGTCAGCAGCTGTTGACATTCCCAGATGCTTCAGATGAGGAAGACAAAATCCTCTTCTTTGTGCACAGAAGAAATAGCCAGTCCATTTCTTTAATGGGGTTTTTTTAAATCCCTGAATTATGATAATTTTTACTACCCTTCTTCTTCAGTCCTCTGCATACTGTATTATGTTAATTAAGGACTTAAATATCTTTTAACTTCGTCCATCTGGTTCTGCTCCTGGCCTTCAGTATTATAGCCTAGTATTGCATCCATTGATACCCATTATTCATTCTGTCTTTATTTAAAATATGACAAGTTTTATGTTTTTTTGCTTGACATTTGGATAGATTGAACACCTCTTCACACTTGTATTAGAATTAAAAATGCACAAACATGAAATATCTTCCTTTATATTTTAAAATATCTTCTTAATGTGCATTTCTACAGTTATCTGTACTCATTTTTCTAGATAATCTTAATTTTAAGTTTATATGAATTTTTTTCCTAGTTGATTCTATTTTTTTTTCTTTTCTGCTGCCCATTCTCTCATCATGTAACTGTAACAACTTCCTCCTCCCTCACAACGGTTAGCTTTTTTTCACATGTTCCCAGGCATTTTTCAGAAATAAAATATTTCTTCTTTATTTCTGTAGAAAACCTTGCATTTCCTTTGATGGAGAAATATTTGTTCCTACCACGTTATATTCACTTAGGTGTCTAGTACCCATTCTTATTTGTTAAAACCAATTTACCCATCAGTTAAGCAAAGCTCACAGGGCTGTAATCACAAGATTGTCCAGAGCACTTACAATCTGTTCAGCTGTCTAATACCTTTGTAGTGTCTCATTTCCCATTTGCACTGCACGTCCCCAGAATAAAAGCCAGGGCAGTGATGCAGGCAGGAAGCTCAGAGTCAACACTGGGTTCTCCTTCACCTCTGCCAGCTACTGGCAGCAAAACCTTAAGTACGTTTCCTAATCTTTCCACATCTCCCTCCTCTCTCCAAATTGGACAGTGCTCAACAACATCCCAGGAATAGGTTTTATCAGTCGTTGTCTTAGTGCCAAATTCTGGGGGATTGCTAGATGTCTCCATCAGAGCATTGGAAGTTGGGGTACACGAGCACAGAGCAAGCAGGGAGCTCTGTTCCTCTGTACACATCAGAATTACGGGGGGTTTCCTGTCTGGATATGACAGGGAACATCATGTGGGCACCGTGTGGAGGCTTGTTCTGTGAAGCCAGACAGCAGGGCTTCAAACCAGCCCATTGACACATCTGGAAAATCTACACATGAATTCTTTATGAAGCTTGAATATTAACATTTTGGAAAATGCTCAGAGATCCTTGGTAGGAAAATTTTGCCACCTGCTAAGTAATAACCTTCCACAAATATTTCCAAGCAGGGCACAGTTGCCAAACGTTTAACTGTTCTAACACTGGGCTGGAGGGGACTTTCATGACAATGCAAAGCTTTGTGCTAAACACTTGTTCAACACTGATCATTTTTCTGGATTCAGTCTCAACAGTCCCCATTGTTTCCTGCCATGATCTGTCCTTTACATGGTCATTGTAATCATGGACGGATGCAGGTTTTGTCACATCTTCTTTCTCAAAGCCAGAACTATAGAGTCTTCATATCAATGCACTGGTGTGCTGCACATAGTTGTTTCAAGGTCAAGGTCTTAAAATAGGCAACACAATTAGAAAATCTCTATAACTTGTTCCAGTGCTGTCATTTTAACACTGTATTGGTTTTCAGCTTCATGAAATATTGCCTAGGACCCTAAGGAGAGAAAGGCTGAAATAAATTACACCACTGAATGTTGAATTTATTTACTTAGTCACCAGCTTGAAGCAAGGCTCATAGCAGTAATTCTATCGGCTAATTTATAATAGTAACTTTTGGGCAGCTGCTTTTAAAATATTTTAAAAATTAAAACTTTTTAAAAGTCGACATAAAAAATAGTGAAGAAATTCAGTTCCATTCAAAATTATGCAAGACCAATATGCAAATAAAAGAGAGAGCTTT
This sequence comes from Ceyx cyanopectus, assembly GCA_013401355.1. Classification (NCBI taxonomy): domain Eukaryota; kingdom Metazoa; phylum Chordata; class Aves; order Coraciiformes; family Alcedinidae; genus Ceyx; species Ceyx cyanopectus. The sequence continues at coordinate 61,626 of VYZU01026551.1, read as the reverse complement.
ATAATGTAGAATTATTATTATTCAAATACATATGCATTTAAATTTCTATTTAAATAAATACATCACAGAGACACCAGCCAATGCCAGTTGGTCTTCCTACAATGTAGGCAGGCTTTGATCTCCATGTTACACATATTTCTTTCCTTATATCAGCAGAATACTTGTCTTTCTCTCTGCCAAAGCAAAATTTAAATAGATGGCTTCAGAGCAAAGATTTTATCTTTTTTCCACATACTGCTACTTGAATTAAAAAATACTATTCTGATCTTGTACTATATTTGTGCAGAACACTATTTTTACTTATCTCAGTGTGCTTTGTTAAAGACAGAAGAGTTCATGCTGAATTCCTGGCAACAACCTGTCATACTGTAAATAAGACACTGCTTGGGTCATTTTTCACTTAGCATCTCTTTCATGAGTGTACTAAGAAGACGGGGGTAAAAACAGACAGAACTGTGTTTGGGAGCAATGTTTTCTTCATGTTGTATGCCCAGCCTACATCACCTGAAGGTCTCCTCTGAAGGCTTGGTGCCCTGCAGCAAGAAGCAGCAACAAAGAAATAACTATCCAGGGCAGGTTATGTGCTGAATTTGGGGGGATTCCTCAGTATCTCTCTTGCATTATCTCCCCCTTGGAAGGAGGTCTATTTACTTCAGGGGCTGAAAATGGCAAGTTTTCAGAGTGTACTTGGAGTTTGATATCACCATAAAGAAGGCTGATTCAGTTAAACAGATAAAACAAATATTTAAGATAAACACACACTCTTATACAACAGATCCCAAGTTCAAGAAACAGATTATAGATGTGATTTTTCAGGATGCTGCAGGATTGAACCTCAGGGGTTTAAGATTATGTGGTACAAAGCTTTTTTTCTATGCTACTTACTTCTCAGTATGTTCTCCAAAACATTTTGCCTATGTGTTGAAGAATGACAAAGGTGCTTAAAATTGACCTTGAGTCAAACAAAGTGAAAAGGAGGAGATTTAATTTTTTAGTCAAGAACTAAGTTTAATCAATTCTTTTCATAAGATTAATTTAACAGAGTCTCATGAGCAATCTTCTGCTATATTTAGGGCTACTCTGTCATTTGTGTGACATGAAAAATCAAAGCATAAAGAGGAAAAGGTAAAATGAAAAATCAGGAAAATGCATAACATAGTATCTAAGAAACAGATCAAATGATGCTACCAGCCTCCTCTTACTTGAAGTGAGAGATTAAACCTGAAAGAAAACAAAAAGAATTAAGTTCTTTTGCAAATCTTAACTTTAGGTTTCAAACGTAATTCTAGTAAAACAAGGTTATGCTAACAGCATACACTGAGATCTTCTGAGGGTCACAGGGCTGCTGAGACCAGTGACATTTTCACATTGATTATGGAGTCCCTTGAGTATTGAAATGAAGGTTATATAATTAGAATGAAATTGACACCATTTTTGGTCTATCCATGTCAAATTATTTCTGTAAACATTTTCAACATTGGGTAGCATGTTTCAGAGATGAGCAATAGTCATGAGTTATGGTTGTTATCTATAAACTTCAGAGAACAACACCTGAGAATATTTTCTGCTCTCCAGCTGCTGTTGGCTGACAGTATCAGCTGTAAGACTGGCCAATGCAGGGAATCAACCGCTGTTTTCCAGAGCTCTAGGAAAAGCCAAGAGCTGGTACAGAAATACAGGTTAAGCCATGGTAGTCAATGAGATCTCAGACAGGGAAAGAATTTCACTCAAATGTTTTGGCTAAGTATGCTTACAGAAGAAAACCTGGGGAAAAAAAANGATGCAGGTTTTGTCACATCTTCTTTCTCAAAGCCAGAACTATAGAGTCTTCATATCAATGCACTGGTGTGCTGCACATAGTTGTTTCAAGGTCAAGGTCTTAAAATAGGCAACACAATTAGAAAATCTCTATAACTTGTTCCAGTGCTGTCATTTTAACACTGTATTGGTTTTCAGCTTCATGAAATATTGCCTAGGACCCTAAGGAGAGAAAGGCTGAAATAAATTACACCACTGAATGTTGAATTTATTTACTTAGTCACCAGCTTGAAGCAAGGCTCATAGCAGTAATTCTATCGGCTAATTTATAATAGTAACTTTTGGGCAGCTGCTTTTAAAATATTTTAAAAATTAAAACTTTTTAAAAGTCGACATAAAAAATAGTGAAGAAATTCAGTTCCATTCAAAATTATGCAAGACCAATATGCAAATAAAAGAGAGAGCTTTATAATGTAGAATTATTATTATTCAAATACATATGCATTTAAATTTCTATTTAAATAAATACATCACAGAGACACCAGCCAATGCCAGTTGGTCTTCCTACAATGTAGGCAGGCTTTGATCTCCATGTTACACATATTTCTTTCCTTATATCAGCAGAATACTTGTCTTTCTCTCTGCCAAAGCAAAATTTAAATAGATGGCTTCAGAGCAAAGATTTTATCTTTTTTCCACATACTGCTACTTGAATTAAAAAATACTATTCTGATCTTGTACTATATTTGTGCAGAACACTATTTTTACTTATCTCAGTGTGCTTTGTTAAAGACAGAAGAGTTCATGCTGAATTCCTGGCAACAACCTGTCATACTGTAAATAAGACACTGCTTGGGTCATTTTTCACTTAGCATCTCTTTCATGAGTGTACTAAGAAGACGGGGGTAAAAACAGACAGAACTGTGTTTGGGAGCAATGTTTTCTTCATGTTGTATGCCCAGCCTACATCACCTGAAGGTCTCCTCTGAAGGCTTGGTGCCCTGCAGCAAGAAGCAGCAACAAAGAAATAACTATCCAGGGCAGGTTATGTGCTGAATTTGGGGGGATTCCTCAGTATCTCTCTTGCATTATCTCCCCCTTGGAAGGAGGTCTATTTACTTCAGGGGCTGAAAATGGCAAGTTTTCAGAGTGTACTTGGAGTTTGATATCACCATAAAGAAGGCTGATTCAGTTAAACAGATAAAACAAATATTTAAGATAAACACACACTCTTATACAACAGATCCCAAGTTCAAGAAACAGATTATAGATGTGATTTTTCAGGATGCTGCAGGATTGAACCTCAGGGGTTTAAGATTATGTGGTACAAAGCTTTTTTTCTATGCTACTTACTTCTCAGTATGTTCTCCAAAACATTTTGCCTATGTGTTGAAGAATGACAAAGGTGCTTAAAATTGACCTTGAGTCAAACAAAGTGAAAAGGAGGAGATTTAATTTTTTAGTCAAGAACTAAGTTTAATCAATTCTTTTCATAAGATTAATTTAACAGAGTCTCATGAGCAATCTTCTGCTATATTTAGGGCTACTCTGTCATTTGTGTGACATGAAAAATCAAAGCATAAAGAGGAAAAGGTAAAATGAAAAATCAGGAAAATGCATAACATAGTATCTAAGAAACAGATCAAATGATGCTACCAGCCTCCTCTTACTTGAAGTGAGAGATTAAACCTGAAAGAAAACAAAAAGAATTAAGTTCTTTTGCAAATCTTAACTTTAGGTTTCAAACGTAATTCTAGTAAAACAAGGTTATGCTAACAGCATACACTGAGATCTTCTGAGGGTCACAGGGCTGCTGAGACCAGTGACATTTTCACATTGATTATGGAGTCCCTTGAGTATTGAAATGAAGGTTATATAATTAGAATGAAATTGACACCATTTTTGGTCTATCCATGTCAAATTATTTCTGTAAACATTTTCAACATTGGGTAGCATGTTTCAGAGATGAGCAATAGTCATGAGTTATGGTTGTTATCTATAAACTTCAGAGAACAACACCTGAGAATATTTTCTGCTCTCCAGCTGCTGTTGGCTGACAGTATCAGCTGTAAGACTGGCCAATGCAGGGAATCAACCGCTGTTTTCCAGAGCTCTAGGAAAAGCCAAGAGCTGGTACAGAAATACAGGTTAAGCCATGGTAGTCAATGAGATCTCAGACAGGGAAAGAATTTCACTCAAATGTTTTGGCTAAGTATGCTTACAGAAGAAAACCTGGGGAAAAAAAACCAACCAAACAACCAAACAAACCAACATAAAATGAACTAAGGGTATAATTTCACTGAAGACTGGGATGGACAGAACATATATCTGACACAAATATATACTGAGTTTCCAGCAGAGCAAATTAGCATATGTGAAACTTTGTGCTGTCACATATAACTAGCTTAGCATATCAGTGTGATTTAAGAAATTTAGTCATAGCTGCTTTAGTTTATAAGGTTTAAACCAAGGCATATAATCTTGAGACTGGAACATGTCAGATGCTTCGGGACCAAGAGACACCCATTCTGGTTGTAGCAGTCATGGCAGAAGCTCGTGTATTCAGTCAAAATGAGCTGGGTAGCATCAGAAATTTAAATTATAACTCTTCATTAATCCAGCTCATTTTCTAGAACAGTTTAGGAAATGATCACACGAGGGAGGTTGATGTTATCATTAGGATACCTAGCCTGACAGACAAGGAAGGGCTTAAAAATTCCTTAGAGAGTCGAATGTTGTAGGCAAATTTGTGCCTGACAGAGCTGCCAGAACCAGCTTTCTAAGTCTGCCAGTAGACAAAGCAGAGGATAAAGCAAAGTGCCTGAGAAACAATAACCACTACTAGTGACAATGCTCTTGAGAAACTGGAGGAGTTAGAAAGGCCTGTAAAAGTAATCACAACTTGAATTTTTCTCCACCCACTCGAAGAAAGGCAGTGGCACGAGTCCTGTCTGAGCCACACTGGAGTGGCATGTGTTGCAAGTGTCAACCAAATGCCAGTGGCCTCAGGAGGAGAGGAAAGCAATGGTAGCCCCATGGCTAAAACATCTCAAGCTCTCAGTCCCCAGAATTCAGCTTGAGCTGAAAGTGAATGTCAGCCACAAGGACCTGGGAATTAGTACTTTAAAGAGAGATATTCAAGTACAGGTATGGGACTTGTAAGTTAGATGTAAAACTAGCAAAGTTTTCTGGGTTGGAGGAATGTTCTATTATACAACATGGCCGTGGTTCAAAGTCCAGAGTCAGATTTCACATGAAACAAGCAGATAAAAAAAAAAGTGAAAACAGAATAAAACTTTGTCTAAACCGCTTTTGCAAACAAGCTTCTTACATAATGTAATTAAAACTATTTACATACTGTGCCCAGCAAATTATACCGTCTTTACTGATACTTTTTATCATACTAGAGATGGGGGAAGGTCTTAGAGCCAGATGGATACTTAAAGACACTGGAGCAGTCATTTTTAACATGTAAAATTATTAAAATGGACAGAGGAAACTCATTTAGGGATTGAAAACTTTAACAGAAGTACTAAAGATTTGTCCTGATCCTAAGAAAATGATGCCATTAAGGAAGTGGTAAGACTTGTCACATTGCACAGCAACTACTCATTCCCAGTGCAAAGGATAAACAAACTTACATATCTTGACTCAAAAATAAAAATACACAGTCAGCAGTCCCTTACTCCTAGATATATGTTTAGAGTATTCTCATTTTCCTGAGATAGTATTGCTAGAAAACATAACAGCCTAGAAAGATGACATCCCAAATTTGATTCCATATGCCAGGCCTGGTATACTTGATATAGTAAAGTCTGACATTTATCACGTTTCTGTTTAACCATTCTGCTCCAAAGTAGAGGTTTAGTCATACAACATCAACCTCCATCATCTCCAGCCTCTGAAGGCTAGCAGAAAATATATTAAAAAATACAAAGGAACAAATGCCAATTCTGTACTTGGAACTGTTAAATAATGGAGTGGTACCAACATAACATGACTTTGTTACTTGCTGATGTTTTATTCAACAGAAAACTGAAAAAGAATGCCAGCTCTTGAGAGCCTGTTAGGAACTTATGTCAAAGTCAGGCCAATCAGCAAATATATGAGGGAAAAAAAATAGGTAGGGGGAATGTAAAAGGGAAGCATAATCTAGGGTACTGAGAGCTGCCACCATTTTGTAAGAAACAGCTATGAGAGGATCTACAATGAAAAACACTGACTGCAAACAGCAATAATGTCACAAGAAATACCCTGTGGTCAGACAAAAACTTGACATACCAGGTGTGCTATGGAGTGAAATAAGTGGCACTTTCTCCAAAGGTAGAGTACCAACACAGCCATTTTACCTGAGAAATTCTGACAGCCAACAGCTGCAGCAAGTTGAATTAGTTTCAGAACATGGAAACATGGAACTAACAGACTTGCTGCAATCTGACAGCAAGTGTATTGATACTCTGGGAGAGATTTCCAATTCTGTGAATCAGGGGAGAATACTTCAGAGACTAATTGAAGGTGTGCTTGTTCATTAAGTGAGATTAAGTTAGTATCTGAACTTCCTTATTATGTTAATGTTTGATTTCAGGATGCAGAGGGAAGTTGCTGAGAATCGTGTCTGTAAGAGGTTCTGGATTGAACCAGTTGTTAAATACAAGCTACAAAGCAAAATGCTCTTGCTAAGAGCTCACACTCCAGCAGGGAAGATCCCTATCAAACTCCATGGTGTCTGCTGGCCGTAGGATGACCCAGACAAATGGAAGAGACATCTTTTTCACTTCAGGGGAAGGTGAAAGCCAGATGAGGAAAAACGAATAAATTTCGCATTACTTTTTAAAAAGATACTAATTTTCTCCTTTTCTTTTAGGGCAACCATTACTATATTAAAGGAATAGTTCTAAGTATTCCCTCTGAAAGACCAAAATATCTCTATTTCTCATAAGGGAAACCTAGGAACTTTGCTGTAGCTTCTCACTGCCTTCCCAGAATACCCAGAGTGATTATACCCCAGAAATTACTATATCTGTTGACTGACTGGTTTAAGTGACCACATGGACACTGGATGCCACTATACAGCAGAAGCAATAATAGTGTGGTGTGCTTTATATATTCCACTCCTGGTGTGCTTGCTCTTCTCATTCTTCAGCTGGCCTCTTCTAGACTGGTACAACTAACTGTGGACCACATCTGCAATGATTACCTTCATATTTCCAACCAAAGGCACCAAAACCACCATCAAGACTAGTACTATGAGTCACTGTTTTTCCCACTCATAGTATGATATACCCATTGTTATGACAATTACTGTAAATAAGTATTCCACAGTTAATTATTAGATATCAATGCTAAGTTATAAGATTTTTAGATAGCATCTCCTTTCTCCTGAAACAAGAAAACACTTGATCCTATTTTGTTCTTCTTTGAAAGAGCCAGTTATTATGACTAAACTCAAGCCTCCTTTCTAAGAGTTGTCCTTTATCCAGAACTGTAATAACTAAACACAGACACACCCAAAGCTTGTGGGTGTGGAGTACATAATGGAATTTGTAAAGCTCCTCGGAGAGAATCCAAACAGCAAGGGAGTCTGAAGGATTTGAATGACATGTAGTGACACCATGATGAGGACACCAGTGTGCATTCCTGCTCTGGCTTGGCCTCAGAGATGCTTCTCTGTTCCTCTGCCTGTTACAGCCCAGAGGTTTGGGTGAACTGTCAGCAACAGGGATGGTTGTAGTTAACCTAAAAACAATGCACTGTAAGTGCATTGTTCAGAGTTCAAGTTCAGAGTCTGAGTGACAGGCAACACAGATTTCTGTTCCATAGGCTAGGGAAAACAATAGATCTTAAAATCAATACCCTTTTCTTCATCATTAGAACTCCAGTTTTCTTAAGTTCTTTCTAAAGCAGCCAATACATCCACCCAGAGCCCAGCTCTACCACAAATAAATAATAAACTTATTTAGATTCCAACAAAAAGTGTCACCTCTGTCTCTTTTCCTTACAGAATACATAATTACTCCTAGAGCTTAGTACTCCTTAATTTACAGTGAAAATAAAATATTCAGAATTTAGTTCTGCTAAGGTGCTTTTGTGTTAGTCATGTTACAAACATCACCAGCATTAAACAGAGCTTCTGATTAGGAGGGAGTTTATCTGTAAAGTACATAGTAAGTTAGAATAGCTATTCACAGTTCTTTATTCACTGTTCAGTGTTTATATATGTCCTTGATATTTGGTTTTCCTGTGCTACTATGATAACATAAGGATTTTACATTGCTGAAAGAGCAGAGAGAGGTGTTTGAGATTGCTGCACACCCAGAGTCGTGAGAAAACCGAGGGCAAAGTCTTGTCTCCAGATAAGCACTGATGGCTATAAAAACCTGAAGCTAAGCATATTGGTCTCACATATAAACAGAGATCACATCTTACTGCAAGGTAAATAAAAATTGTTCACCTGTGTATCAATCTCCTATCCTAACTCCAAGATCTTCTTCCCACTTCTTCCCACATTCTGTTACATTTTCCATTGACAATCTGAGAGTAAATAGGGCAGCAGTCCTGAAAATAGTCTCAAACGTAGCACACAAATGCCTTTTCCCAAAGAAATTTTTGCCTTTGTGGAAGTACTTTTTTCCTCCTAAATGAAAAAGCCCCAAGCTACTCATAAAAAATCTCTGCTGAAATTTGGACCATGTGCAGTGCACAGGTGATCATCAGAGGAGTATGGCTTCAAATTTCTTCAAAGGGTGCCCCTGAGCCCATAAAGGAACAGATCAAAGAGATACTATGTGCTGGGTTTACAGAGAGATTTTAGAGAGAGTGGTTTGGTTTTTATTTTACCCTCTGCTGTCTCCAAACTTCACTTTCACGACAGCTCTTCAGCTACAGGCGGAGTGTCAGGCTGCCAGCACAATGCTGTGTGCAGTGGATGCTGCCTGGGGTGGGAATGCCCACAGCCTGTCCCATTGGATGGCTGCCAGGGTGCTGCTGCAAACATAAGCCATAGTAAAAAGGATGGGGTTTTTTCTCTGTTTCTCCCTCTGTCAGACCTGAATAGAATTTTGTGGGGCACAGATAGATATATAACTTTTCCCTCTAGGACTTTTTCCCTGCTAGATTTCAAAGATCTGTTGCAAACAATCTATGAATTGCATTTTTGCAGTCAAAAGATTTACAGGAAGCTTTTTCAATGGTAACTTGGCCAGTCCAAATCAGGAAGCCAGTATTAACTCCTTCCACTGTAGTTGGTTTTGTTCTTGAAGGATAAAAGAGCATGGAATTTTGAGTGTGAATAATCATGCAGTGTCAGAAAGGGAAAGAGTAAGAAAAAGGGAGACAGAAGTGGGAAGTATCACAGTGGCCAAGCAGAGCAGTGTTTGCTCCTTTCATTTCTGTGAAGTTATACCCCATCTGAATAAAAACTAGGCTGAGGAAAAAAAAAAAAAGGAGAAAAGGAAAAAAAGCTGGATGACAAGGAGGAAGACAGAATACTTGGCAAATAATTACTTACAGAATTAGTATTCTCTTCTGAAGTTATAAAATGTGGTAAGCTTGGCTTACCCTGAAGCTATAGGATAAGTAGTAAAGCCATAGCTGTGTCTTAGAAGTCTTCAACTGTAAGCCTTCAGGTTCTATTACTACATTTGAATAGAAACAGTGACCTGGGAAATGCAGTAAGAAAAAGCAGGTATCTCAAACCTCATAAATAGGGTTTGGAAAATAAATTGTTGGCAGAATGAGGACAAAATAAAAGACAAAGCTGGGAATGAAAAATGAAACATAGGATGAAACTAACAGGCTGAAAATAAAATTAATGCCCCAACAAGTCCACTCAGTCCTACTTCTCCCTACCTGACAAGGGAGAGACTGAGATCAATAATGTGGTCTATCTGGGTAAGGATATTATCTGCATTCCAGCTTTGCTGACTTGTGACTTCGCTGAATGTAGAGGACTGCATAAGTTGTAGTGATAGATTGTATTTACACCTTTAAAAATGAAATGGCAGCAGTGGCAGTAGGACAGAGCTTAAAAAGTGCATCAAAGCCTCACCATTATCTGCAGTCGGTTCCCCTTCCACTTCCTCAGTATTTACATTTATTGTACAGGGGATGGCACATCCCTGCCCATTCCTTCCAGCATTTGTCAAGATGGTGTAATTAATAAAGATAGTGTAATTAATTTTTGAACCTGCTGTTACTATTGTCCATAGCATCCCATGGCAGCAAGTTCTCAAAGTAAACTATCAAGTGCATGTGTATTTTTTTTTTTAAAGTACTTTCGTGTATCTGTCTCAAACTAACTCCCAATGTGTTTTACTGAGCACATCTTATTTTTAGCATTGCAGGATTCGGTGAACAACAGTTCTGCCTTCCCCTTATCTACCATCTTCATTCAAGATCTTAACCATACTGTATCTAAGCATCTCCTCTGCAAATTGACAAGTCCCAGCCTTTTGCCCTGTCATGGCAAAGCAGATGGCTCATCCTTGACTTATTCTTATTGCCATTCTCTGTTCTTTTGCAAACTCCTTTGTGTCCTTCTGAAGATAACAAGGCCTGAAACATCCCAGCCCTCCAGCTGTGGGTGCACCAGGGCTTTATATGGAGGCAAAATGACAACTTCTGCCTCATTTTCATTCCTATCCTTTTATGCCTAATAATTTTATTGTCTTTTTTTGACTGTCACTGCAGCCTGCAGTAATGGTTTCAGAACACTGCCAGGGTGAGTCTGAGGGCTCTTCCCAGAGCTACAACCACCAGGTCCAACTCCAGTATTACTCAGATACAGCGCAGATGAGGATTTCCACCAGATGCCATTTGTCTGTGCCAAAGCTCCTTTGGTCTCTTCCTCTGCTCTATGGGGCCCTTCTGGAATTGCTATTAGGGTGGCACCCACCTACTTCAAAGGGTTTAATACTTTTCTACAAAAGACAGCAGGAAGGTGATGAATGCAAGAAAGAAAAAAAAGACTATAAAGGGGGGTTTGATTTGTTAATTTTTTTTTATTATTATTTCAGTGCTAATATATATAATATTGTCATTATGTGGTATTCTTTTTTTTCTGTATATAAGTGCATGACTGTAGAATATGGTTGAAAATTTCTAAGTAATCTAATTTTAATGATAAAAAGATAACAGAATTTGGAGTTGTTTTTATTACCTGTTTTTATCCAATGTACATCTCATAGAATCTCTTAAAATTAAAAATATTTCAATAAAAGCATCATGGAGAGATTTCCTCCACAATTATTACTTAATCTATACCCATCAATGAAGAAAAGCTGCAACTGGGGAGAAAAGAAATCAGCATCTCCAGTAATCCAATCAAGATGGTTCACAGGTACACAGGACACAAGGAGGGGAAAAATAACCAGAATGGCAAGAAATGGCTAGACAAAAAACTCCATTAAGTATGGGTTCATGTAATCTTTAAGTTTTCCCCTCTCTTTTGATGTTGTCAGTACTACCTGGGATGATTTCACCTTTGGAAATTGATTCTGCAGGGTGACCATGTTTACTAACGATCTTTGATACTGTTACTGTGATTTATGTTTAATTATGACTGTGGTCTATTTATAGATGAGGAATGTAACCTTTTCCCTTACCATTCCTTAACTGAGACCTGCCTGATTACTTGCCCTGGCACTCTCTTCCAGCTGGATGGCTGGGTCTGGAGAAGGGGATGTGGTCACCATGTCTGAAGGGCAGTGATAAAGAATACCTCAAAAGAGGCAGCTCTCAGCAGGTTGCCTGAGAAAATGACATTTACGCTTTGACATGATCACATCTGTTTACAAACCTCTATCTTTCCCAGGCACTTTTGAACCTAGAGGTCAATTTCAACAGAATTAGATAGGGGCAAGGTACAGATCCCAGAGATAAGCTCCAACTGTCCCTTGAAGATAGGGGGTTGCAGAAAAGAAAACGGATGGTGTCTTCAGTGAGGAAAGGTGGCATTGGAAGTCCTGCTCATTGAGCAACGGAGAACTGACACTGTAGAGGAACTTAACCCACTCCAGCAAGGAGAAAAAATGCAGTTGGAGATTTATCTGCCTAGACAAACATCATTCACCTGTTAAGACATGCACTCGTGAGAAACCTGGCCTCCTTAATTACAGTGAGGTATGACTTGTGCAATGTGCACCTCTTGAGCACTGCAGCTGCAGGCAGCCTGGCCACACAGTGCATTTCCAGGTTGATTTAATTATATACTTTGGTAAAATGTTATCCAGACTTACTCAAGGTTGGCTGATGGCTTTTTAGGGTTCTCTTGACTTACCTTTTTTAATAGGCTTGAAAATGTGTGTGTCTGTCAGGATCAAAATATTGTAGCTTTTCATCGCGACCAAAATACATTTCTATCGACTAAAATACCAACTATCTTCAGCTCATGGGATTTGCACTCCTAAACAATACAGCAGTTTGGAAGAAAGCTGGTAGGCCTGCCTCCAATACTCTCTCTTATGAAGCAGTAACAATTCATCCTCATCTTGTCACTATCATCCTTGAACTTTGCAAGAGGGAGTGAATTAATACCTTTGATACAGGTCAAAATACCTGGGGCCCTGGTATACTTGGAATCTGACTCACAGAATTAGGTGCTTCCTACATCTTTTGGGCTATAAAACACTGCCAGACCCTTAAAAGTTCTTGTTCACTATTATGTACCTTGTACATCACCCTTTTAAACGAAAACACTAGAAAGGCTGTTTTGGACACAACTGGTAGCTGTGGTCCTATAAACAACCTTTGAACAACTTACCTGCCCTGTGGCTCACCAACTGTGTTCAGACTGTACGTGCACACCCAGCAAAGACCACAGACAAAGCTGGAAAAGCCCATGAAATTGTTTTCTAGTGCCTATGCTCGCACTCAGCTATTTCTTGGAACTTTAAATTACATTTTTTAATTAAACAGCAATAGAGTTTTTACTAAAAATACAGCACCTTAATCCAGCAGCTGAGAATCTGAGAGACAGGCAGCTCAAACACGTGCTGTGGTTTGGGGAAGACTACCAGGGATCACAAAGCACTTCATTCCTCTGAACAGTCAGTGCCTTTTTCTTGCTGTTTCCCTAGCAGTAAGTTCCTCTCCCAGACCTGAATGACTGATGCACTGAATCGTTTTCAGATCGACCATTATCCTTGCCAGTAAATCACTCCAGGTCTCAAGAATGAAGTTTCTTCTGCTTTCATGTAGAACATTATCGTTACACATTTTTAAATAAGATGTCAGGTGTATTTCAGAATTTGACAAACTTTTAAATTAAATCCAAAATCCATAAAGAGGTGTATTGTCTTCATGGGTGAAAATCAAGCACGCCAGCCTGCAAAAGGGACAGGGAATGACTACATCTAAACTTGCATATGAAATGAATGAACACAAACAGATCTGCACACGCATTGCTCAGACAGTCATACAGGGTATTGGCTGCTGGCAAAATAATGCTCCTATTTTCTTGAGCCCATTCAATGTGGAACTGAGTTCCAGCACAGTTCTCATTTGTCCTAGCAACTGCTGATGTAGTAGCATCCTTGCTGCCTTTGCAGGTTCAGCATGTGATTTTTTATGATACAGATCTGCACACAAATCCTAGTTCAGACAGATTCTCCTCATGCAACCCAAAGAGCAGGCAGCACTCCATTTCACCCTCCCCTTGCACTGAACGTGGACAACTGACAGCTTGCAGGCTTTGAAAGATTCATCTTGCTTCTTGCCAGCCTAAGCAATGAATGCCACAGCTGCTCTAACAAGCAAAGTGTCTTTGCTTCAGAAGGGGGAAAAAAAAAAGTGGAAATGGGAAGCTCTGCCCATCCAAGAAGAAAGTAACTGCTACCCTCCTCCCTGGAAGCCCTTTCAAGGAGATGCTAGGGAATGAACCCCCTGTTCTAGCAAAAGCTCAGTGTTTGTTCGGTGTCAAGAAACTACCTTGCCACAACAGCTTGCAATCTTAACTTGTGCTCTGAGACACTGTCCACCAGTAAAACCCATGTTTATGTGCCCTCAGTCCCAACTGCCCTTAAAGCCCCCCCACGTGTTATGCTTTGTATTCCACGTTTTCAGTTCGGTGTCACACCCAGGTGACTCCCAGCACTCCTGAGGAAGGCAAGGCCTTTGGGAAGTGATGCTGCCAGAGTGGCAAAAACATTTGTCTCAGCTCAGGAAGGGATCGAAGAATTTTTCTTCCTTGTGCCTTTACCACTTTTTCTCGTTCACTTGTAGTGATGGCTCCACACACAGCCAGATGACAACTTCAGGTCAAAATATAAGAGAACACTCACCTCTATTAATACTCTAAATACCAGGGTACTCAGCCTGAAGGCCTCACAAAAAGGGGAAAAGTTGCCCACATGTAGTTCTGTGAAATTTAGGGGACAATCTAAACACAGCAGCTTTTTATTTGCATTCCTAATAGCAGATGTTGTTTAAGTATTTAAATCTTTGAAGTTTTGGATGGTACAAAGCACAGCCTTATTGGAATGTCTCTCACCTTACATGCTACCCTTGTGCAGGAGGTAAGATGCAATTATTTTCTCTGCTTCTTTTTGTTCTTTACAATTCATCTGGACACAGCAATAAGATATTCTTGGTGAAGTGTTGTCCACTCTGTTTTAAAGTTAACCTTTGAACATTTAATCAGATAATTCTGTCTCAACAGGAATTTCTTCTATGTGGGGAAGAACTGTACAACTTACCTTTGTTAATGAGTTTTAAGTTGCAAGTGTGCTGAAGTAATTTGTAGTAGTTCCTGACTAATTCTTTCTAAAGAGCTTTGCTTTCTTCTACAAGCCATCTAACACTTGGAAAAACACAAATATGCAACTTACATCCATTGCTTGTAAATAGCCTTCTGTACCGCACGTTATAAATCACAGAACACAACGGATCAGGTAAGTACTTAGTGTTCTGAAATTGGCTAGATGTGTCGGATGCTGTTTGAAGGTAGAGATTAAGTGAAATGACACCCACCAGTCACTAGCCCAGCTGGGAATAGCGGGTCTAAGAGCACTCCCAAACGGTTCTTTTCTTTCACTACTTTTAGGGCTAATGAGATCGTTTTCTTAATAACAGAGAGTCCAATTGTGCTCCAGGAGATATTTATATCCTCTTGGGGTGGGGAAACAACAAAATCCAGAGACTTTAACCGCCTCTGGACAAAGCTCCCCAAGCCGCTGTGCGCACAAGTCCTTTATTGCTACAGCCCAGTGCGTGAAGAAGGGACCCCGCGTGTGTGCGAGCGGCTAAAGAGCCGGACCCCGCACCTAACCAGCGGCCTTCGCAGCCCACCGAGGGAGCCGCAGGTCTCGTCGTCTTCTGGCTGCCCTCCCCACACCTGCACGCAGCCCCGTACGGCCCCCAGCTCCACGGCCGCGCTCCCCCCGCATCTCGCGGCCACAGCGCGGCGGGGCCGCCGCGCGAAACCTCGGCGGGCCGGCGGCGGGGAGAGACGGAAGGTCGCTCGCTACCTGAGCCCCGCTCCCCGCCCGGGCCCGGCCGCACCCCTACGCAACCGCCACCCAACCACCGCCACCCGCCCCCGCCCCGCCNACTTGCCTATCACTAAATACCAGATGTGGGCAATCTCTCCATCTCTCTCTCTCTATATATATATCTATATAAAATATTATTTTTTAATGGCCATGCATATTGTGTTTCAGTCCTTTTGTGCTGATGTTCTAAGCTTCAGTAGAGAAGCTGGTGGCCTGATCTCATTCTGAGGTTAAATCAATGCCTTTGCTCCAAGTGAGTGGACACAGAAGACTTTTCATCCACGTTCCTCAAAGTCCTCTTCTCCTTTGCACTAAATTGGTTTTGCTAACACTGCAGCAGCCTTTTCCCATTCCTCTTTGGTCTCTTCCGTGGCCTTTCTGTCCTTTCTAGAAAGTTGTGTGTTTTTAATCATTATTCTCATCCCAGAAGGAGGAAAATGAGATCATGCTGAATGGAGTTTTCTATTGTAAAATACTGGAACTTGGAGAATTTCAGTTTCAAAACTGAGAAAATCTTTTCCTGTGCAGACGTGATCTCACAAAATGCTTTCCTTGCAGATCCTGGCTCATCCCCAGGCCTGGGATCCACTCAGCTCTCGGTGTGTCTGGCAGAGGGAGATGAGGGATCCAAGGGTGGGAAGTGCTGGTGAATCCCACCCTTGCTTTTTGCTTTTGAAAGCTTCAGAAGGATCTTTCCTGACCCCTGCGTGTGCTGATGTCCTTGCACCATCTTGAGGCTGGACCTCTCATTGTACCCCCTTCTCCTGCAGGGCCAGTGTTGTTCTTCATCCTCCTCCTCCTCCTCCTCCTGCTCCCCCCCAACAACCCTTCCCCCCGGCCGTGAGCGCGCGGCCGCCCGCTCGGCGAGGGAGCGACGCCGCGTTGCCGCCGGCCCCTCTCTCCCCGCCGCGCCGGGTCTCCCCCCCCATGGACCCCGCGCCGCCCCGCTAGCCGGAGTTGCCCGTCCGCCCGCTGCCGCTGGGGAGTAGNCTCCCTCGCCCCCCCTTCCTCCCTCCCTCCCCGGGGCTGCCGCCTCTCGGGCTGATCCCCCCCACCCGGACCATGGCCGACGACGATGTGCTGTTCGAGGACGTGTACGAGCTGTGCGAGGTGATCGGCAAGT
Source organism: Ceyx cyanopectus (assembly GCA_013401355.1). Classification (NCBI taxonomy): domain Eukaryota; kingdom Metazoa; phylum Chordata; class Aves; order Coraciiformes; family Alcedinidae; genus Ceyx; species Ceyx cyanopectus. The sequence goes on along the minus strand of VYZU01026551.1, from coordinate 45,258 downwards.
GAGTGCCGCGGGGAGCGGGTGGCGGGCAGGGCAGGGCAGGGCCGGGTGTGCGCCGGCGGGCAGAGCGGCGGGGGGAGGGAGCGGCGGTGCCCCCCGGGCTCGGCCCCTCCCGCCGGGCGCGGGGCGGGGGGGGGAGAGGGATGCTCTGTTCGGCACCCACCTGAGTCGCCGCCGCCAGCGGCTCCGTGCGAGCGGTGCAGGATCCGGGTCCCCCCTCGGCCGGTGCCTCCGCCGCGCTGCCCACCCTCGTTCCTGCGCGGCAGGCGGGAGGGGGGAGAAGTGACCCCGGTGTTTCCTCAGCCACCATTATTAACCGGCGAGCCATCGCTCGGGCGGGCTGCAGCAAGCGGCGGCCACTTCCCACCCCTTTTCTTCTCCTCCCCCATATATCCCATTCCTGGCACACCCATCGAGGGTTGCCTATTGGGGAAGGGCGAGAGAAGACATCTCTCCGTGGATCCACCTATTCACCGGTGTCGGCATTCGCCTGCCAGGTGTTGAGTTTGCCTTTTTGCTGCAGAATAACCTCGGTAGTGGCAGCGCTAGTGACGCTCGGGCAGTGCTCGGTTTTCCTCCAGATCTTTCCTTCCACTCATTCGTATGGAAATAGAGATATCCGAGGCAGGAGGAGTGCTTGGCCTTTTGAGTCTTATTATGCAACTGCTGTTAAGCCAGCGTTCGAGGCTTGTGTCAAGCCTGGGAGTTGAGGTAGTTGCTGGCGTTCCCCAGATGTCTATTTCGGGTTACTGCTGGTTTAGGCTGGGTGAAAAAAAATGACATTTCAAGTTCCAGTCTGTCTCATCGCACCTTTAGTTGTCATCTTTCACGTATTTACTAAACATAGTTGTGCCTGTGTTGTGAAATGGACATGAAAGATGTGGCAATGTTGTGACTTAGTAATTTTCTGTGTGTTTCTGTTTCCGAAGCTGAGATTGGTATGGAAGCCTTAATAGTTACACTGTTCAGTGTGTTTACAGGGGTTTTTTTTCTTCCCGATAACAATAAAAATAATTATCCCGTTGCTTTGATTATTAACAATTTTATAATACTTTTTTTAAAATATTTTTTTTGGCGTGTGTTCTCTTGCCTGCTGTTCACCCCTGCTCTTTTCAGTTAATACCAAGTCCTGTCCACTTTCAAAGCTAGGGCTAGACGTGTTCTAGAATTAACCTTTCCTCGGGATGCTACTAAAATGCTGGACTTGGATGTAGCAGGTTACTTTGTTGGCAGCAGAACTTTCAGCACTCGGTTCTGTCATTTCACACACTATTGCTGCCTTTCTCTTTACACAAACAACTTTTAAGAATACTAAGATTAAAGTGTCTTTTTTTTTTTGCTGTCCTAAATGGCGATAGCTTTAGCTTAATGCTGGTTGTTGGTGAGGTGCTTCTGTAGCTGAGCAACATAAGGTTTGAAAGACCATTTTTGGTGCAGTTCTTTCACGAGTGGTTTCATGCTAACCACTGCTGTTCACAAACGTTGTTTTATTTGCACCTGATTATTACCTGATTATTTGCACCTATCATGAGAGAGAAGGTGCAGTGCTTGTGCATGACCACACGCCCTCTCAGCGAGTGGATGAATCACAGCAGCCCAGATGTTTGCACACCTCCAATTACTTTTTTTTGTTTTGTAATTGGGAGAATTTTGAAGAGAGAGCTCAAAAAGTGTGGATTAGATATTAGCTAAGTTCCATGGGAGATTTAGGAAGTATAAATAGTGTTGTGGTATAGCTGGATATACCAGATAAATATTGAATCACAGTAGCGTGATGATGCCAAGAGCACTGTAGCAAAACCAGGGTGGATCACTGAAAATAGCAGCAGTGGTGGTGTAGAGGAAAGGTAGCTTGTTGTGATTGCTAAGGCTTTTCTGCACAGGTGTCAGTCCTCTAAAAAAAAATAAAAATCTAAAATAAATACACAATTTCATGTGCCATTGTGTGGGTGCTATTCCTGTCTCATTGCAACACCATGCAGGTGACTTCCATGGTGCTAAGGATGCAGCATCTTTATTTTGCTTACAGATTTTGGGTACCACCTTGCCTGTCTTTAAGCAGCTTGAGGAAAGCTGCTTTGAATTGCTACTTATGCATCTCACTAAACATTTCTCAGTGAAACATCCACCAAATGTCTGCACCTTCCTGTGATATCTTATTGATTGATACAGTAATTTAGTTCTTGCAAATAGCACATCTGGCCCTGATTTGCATTTCAGACACATGAAATATTAAAGTGTGTAGTTTATCTTTCCTAAATAGGTAGTTACCACTGTCATTTAAGGTAGTAAAAGGTATTTTCATAAAGGGTGTGAGACAGAGATCTTTGCCTTTAAGATGTCTGAATATTTAGCCAAAGTTCCTGTACAGTTTACAAGAGAAATAAGAATATAGTTGCTTAGCTGACAGGATGCTGTCCAATTTGTTGAAGCATGCTATCATCTTAAGGATAAACTTTCAACACTTAAATACAATAAACTGGTGAGACTTATTAAGTATAATGATAATAGCCTTTGGTGTGTTGGACTGTGGAGCAATTGTAAGGTAACAGCATATGAACAAATTAATTGGAGTGACAGTGATAAACTGTTTATTATGTGGCATTTAATGTGTTTAAGTTCTCCAAGCATGCATTTTTCATTTTGAATGGGTGAGGGAGAAGAGTAAGGCCACAAGGGATAGATAAATTCTAGTTCATGTTTCCATTAGAAAAAAAATGAAGGGAAAACTTCATTTGCATATATTTCCCTTCTAGTTTTCCATTGGTATAAACTATATGGAGATAAAAATTGGAATTATATTCCCAATTTCTCATTGAACTTTAAAAAGTGGCATTTATGACACTAAGGTTACTCATGTAGTTTTACTTTAGCCGTTGTGTAATGTTCTAGGTTCCTGCCTTCTCTTCAGATTTAGCTGACACAAACACATTTCAAGCAAGAAGTAAATTGGAGATTTCTGTTTTAGCCTTCAAAAATGTGTTAACGTGTCTTGGGATAACTGGTAGTCATGAAAAACACAGGTGTGCCACTTTATCCAGCTGGCTTCTGGGTAACTTCCAAGAAATTCTTCCTGTATATTGGTTGAGAAGTACAATCTGAAATACACAAGCCTTTTGTTATGTTGATCAGACCACGCATTTGATGTTGTATGCAGATAATAGTGCTGAGTTTACTTTTTTTTTTCTTTTTAATTAAAATTTTCATTCAAAATGCATGGAGTCGTTGATAAATGTAGTAGGTGTAGAGTTGAAACATCTTGGGTACTCACCTAAGGTGAAAACTCTCCTGAGCTCTGCAGTTACATAGCAGTAGTTGTCTNAATCTGTTGTATTGAATCAAGAAGTGTGGCTTTCATGAGAGTCACTGTTCTGCAAGGACATTGTTTTCCATTATATATTCTCAAGTTTCTGTACCTCTTGAGGTTCATGTTGATTTTTGTGAGCACATAAAGGTTGTCTGCTCTCTCTAACAGCAGCACTGCAACTTGCTTAAGTTGTAAATACGATGTGCTAAAGTTGATAAAAGTTTGTTTGTGTAAAAAGGATATTGGTGACAAGTAAAACCATTAGTCTTCATATTAATAGTCACTTAAACTGTAATTTTTTTTAATTTGGTGGTGCATTTGTGGACCATATATATGTACAATCATTGTGCACAGGATTAGTGTTATTATCTTGAGATGGAGATGCTTTAGATTTATGCCACAGTCTGGGAGTGTTTAGGAAAGGAAGGATTGAATTAATGGATTGCTTGTCCAAGAAATACTTTAATAATTTTAATTATTGTGCTAATAAAACTATCTAGAAGTATTCTGATGGTTTCAGTACTGCTGTATTTCATTATTGCTTCTGTTTTCTCTGCATGGGAGTGAGAATGCTGCTGAGTCTTGAATGTACTTTAGCACACCATTGAAACTTTGCACCTCCCTTAAAACTGATGCAAATAACTAATAACTATAATTTTGACAGACCAAATTAACGTGTTAATTACAAATTAACAAATTAAATGGCTGTATTACATATTTACTGTTTGGGAAGGGAAACGAGATTGTTTTGCTCTGGATTTGAAGCATAATGGTGACCTGTTTTTACTCTAAGACATTCTATCTACTTCAGAGATTCAACTGTTGTTGAACACAGAGTAGAATGAATATTCCCAGTCTCAGAGTACGTTTTAATCAGTGCTCCCCATTTGTGTGGCTTTTTCTAACGCTGTGATAAGCAGCTGCATTCTTGCATGCATGCTAGTGATGTGAGCAGGGCTGCTCTAATGGCTGGAAACTGAGGCTTGCTGGAGGAGGGGAGTTTGAAGGTACTTGAGCTAGGAAAGTGCAGAGAGGTTGTGCAAGGGATTTGTGCATTAGTAACTTCTTTTAACAAAGCTTTGCTGCAGTCAGAGTGAGTTTCAGTGGTTCTTGGAAGGTAAAATGAAAGCCTCCCTTGTGAGAAACAAAGTGTACAGCAAGCTTTGGTGTTTTAGTTGCAATAGTGTTAAAAGTGTTTAAGCCCTATTCTTACCAAGGTCCTATCTTTCATTTGTTTTGTTTTCCTGAAAACAGCTAAATAAGGTTTGGAATGATTTTTGGAGCTTGACCATAAAAGACCTTTGCACTATAATAAGAATTTGATTTTTCACTTCAGTTTGTATGAGAAGAAAAGGTGCCTTTTCAGAAAAAAAAATAAAATTACTAGAAAATTGTTTTAGGATAAATTTAGGACAAAAAGCACCAAAGTCTAGTTCCTAATGTGTTCTCAAATTACAGAAGTGACCCTCCCTTGNATGAAAACCACACTCAGTACCTGAAACTCTCCTTCCAGTTGCTGTTTTCAGATTAATTGCAAAATTTAAATGTCCAATGCGAAAGGGGCTTTTCCTGTTAGTGCACATTTAAAATGCACCTTCCTAACTTATGTGCACTTCCCACTCTATTCTGAAACCAACTGCATTTCAGAGCAATAATAATTATAATAATAATAATAATTGTATTATCAATATTTTGCCAGTTTCTGTATTGGTGTAGGTTTTTTTAGAAACTAGAACTCTAAAATATATCTTCCCCACATTAAGGCATTTGTAGTTGATGCACAGGTCTTGCACTTACACCAGTCACTTACAAAAGTCCATTGCATACACCTTTAAGCTCTGTATATTTTCTTTCCATCAGAAGTTTCTAAACAGCATTTGTTCAAATAGATTTTCACTCATCTCCTTCACCTTTTTTTGGCTGCCCGATGACATGTAATACTCCAATTTCTTTTTGCCTAATATACCATTTTCTTTTCTGGANGAATGTACTTTAGCACACCATTGAAACTTTGCACCTCCCTTAAAACTGATGCAAATAACTAATAACTATAATTTTGACAGACCAAATTAACGTGTTAATTACAAATTAACAAATTAAATGGCTGTATTACATATTTACTGTTTGGGAAGGGAAACGAGATTGTTTTGCTCTGGATTTGAAGCATAATGGTGACCTGTTTTTACTCTAAGACATTCTATCTACTTCAGAGATTCAACTGTTGTTGAACACAGAGTAGAATGAATATTCCCAGTCTCAGAGTACGTTTTAATCAGTGCTCCCCATTTGTGTGGCTTTTTCTAACGCTGTGATAAGCAGCTGCATTCTTGCATGCATGCTAGTGATGTGAGCAGGGCTGCTCTAATGGCTGGAAACTGAGGCTTGCTGGAGGAGGGGAGTTTGAAGGTACTTGAGCTAGGAAAGTGCAGAGAGGTTGTGCAAGGGATTTGTGCATTAGTAACTTCTTTTAACAAAGCTTTGCTGCAGTCAGAGTGAGTTTCAGTGGTTCTTGGAAGGTAAAATGAAAGCCTCCCTTGTGAGAAACAAAGTGTACAGCAAGCTTTGGTGTTTTAGTTGCAATAGTGTTAAAAGTGTTTAAGCCCTATTCTTACCAAGGTCCTATCTTTCATTTGTTTTGTTTTCCTGAAAACAGGTAAATAAGGTTTGGAATGATTTTTGGAGCTTGACCATAAAAGACCTTTGCACTATAATAAGAATTTGATTTTTCACTTCAGTTTGTATGAGAAGAAAAGGTGCCTTTTCAGAAAAAAAAATAAAATTACTAGAAAATTGTTTTAGGATAAATTTAGGACAAAAAGCACCAAAGTCTAGTTCCTAATGTGTTCTCAAATTACAGAAGTGACCCTCCCTTGGTCAACAGGTTCCTTGCTCTTTTACTTTGATACCTTTTTGCTAGAATAGGGTAAGAAGGGGTAAGCCAGGACGTTACTGCATACCTTCTTTTACAGCAATATTCAAGGTATGGTGGGGCTGGACTTTCCTTTCAGACTTGGGATTTGTCAGAATTAATAATAATTATAATAATAATAATAATTGTATTATCAATATTTTGCCAGTTTCTGTATTGGTGTAGGTTTTTTTAGAAACTAGAACTCTAAAATATATCTTCCCCACATTAAGGCATTTGTAGTTGATGCACAGGTCTTGCACTTACACCAGTCACTTACAAAAGTCCATTGCATACACCTTTAAGCTCTGTATATTTTCTTTCCATCAGAAGTTTCTAAACAGCATTTGTTCAAATAGATTTTCACTCATCTCCTTCACCTTTTTTTGGCTGCCCGATGACATGTAATACTCCAATTTCTTTTTGCCTAATATACCATTTTCTTTTCTGGATAGTGTGGACATATGAGCAGTTACTCCTAGCAATTAATATTGAATAAATTTCCTAGAATATGTGAATTAAAGCTATAAAGAACTTGCCTCTGAACAAAATTTTTATAAATAAAACCTGGAGAGTAAGTCCTATGTGGACATTTAAACTGGTATAAGCTGAGTTTGTTATAGTTCAGTGTACTAGCCTGAAACCAATTTGAAAAACTAGTTTTATTTCATCAAAGTGTCAGTTCTATAGTTGAGATTGAGAAACCCTTGCAACTTGAAATGTACCTTTTCTTCATTCTTAGCTTAACTTGTGACTTCAATGAAACTGCTACCAGGGTTTGGAAGGTAGTTCACATTTGGAAATGTTTGATGCAAAGAGCTCTAGGTGCACTTAAAAAAATTCTTAGCTGTAGTGAGGCTGAGGCATCTCAGTACTTTTAAGTACCTTTAAGATATCCAGAACTTCATGAAATCTGTCTCTAGATGTCTTCTTACATGGGTATATATATTTTTTTTCTTTTGTGCCTTCAGGATTCATTATGAACTTTCCTAGGATTAGAGTTGTTGTCTTTAAAAAAAACAACCAACCAAAAAAACTTTTCAGAGATGGTTCCCTGGTCCATTGTTTTTCATCCCAAAACTTCTTCTCTTCTGTATTTTTGGTGAGTACTGTATTGCTCTTCCAGATGAAAAACAAACAACCCCACAACAACAAAGACAAAAACACAACCCAAAAGAAAAAAAAAGTTCTTACTGTTCCTCCTAAAGGGAAGTTTAACTTGTCCTGACAAGATCTTCATACGTGTTCCTTCATCTTTGTTCTCCCTGTTCTGCTTTGGGGAAAGGGTCTGTGAGTAAAACCTGTGGCTGCATTGCTGGGGGTGTGCCCTGGAGCAGCCAAAGGGGGCTGCATTGCTGGGGGTGTGTCTTGGAGCTGCCAAAGGGGGCTGCATTGCTGCTGGTGTGTCCTGGAGCAGCCAAAGGGGGCTGCATTGCTGGGGGTGTGTCCTGGAGCAGCCAAAGGGTCTCCTGTTCCTTCCACCACGTTGGAGGGAAATCCTGCAGCTGTAGCTGCAGATGGAGGTGTCAGCTGCCCACTTTTGCTTTGCTGGTTGGTTTGTTTGTTACTCCAGGTGTTGTTCACAGAATCACAGAATCACAGAAATTAGGGGCTGGAAGGGACCTAGAAGATCATCTAGTCCAACCCCCCTGCCAGAGCAGGATCACCTAGACCAAGTCACCCAGGAACAGATCCAGGTGGGTCTTAAGTGTCTCCAGAGCAGGAGACTCCACAACCCCCCTGGGCAGCCTGTTCCAGAGCTCTGGCACCCTCACTGGGAAAAACAGAGGGGAGCAGTTCTGAACTTGGGGCAAGCACTCATTTATGCTCCATAAGAGGGATCCATACACCTGTAAATGGGACTGTGAAGAAGCAAGAGAGGTAACCTTTTCCCCCTTCTCCAAACCAACCCTCCACCCCTTGCTTACAGCTTAGGAAAAGATGATCTAGAAGGTGAGGGTGAGCGTAGCCTGTGAAGATTACCCCCAAAAAATGAGGGAGTTATGACTTTGGGTGACTGAATCTTCCCGGCATCAGTACTGATCTGACCTAGTAACTTCTCCTCTTAACAGAGCAGGTTTTTGTAGAGCTTTGCAGCTTTTCCAGTGTTGAACTTGAGTGCAGCAGGAGCAGATAGATGGTGTTCAGAGGGGTTTAGAAAGAACATCTGTTGAGTCAGTACTGCTGTAGCTGCAGAGCAGGCAGCCAAGGCAGGAACTGAGGTGAAATCCTGCAGACTCTTTAGGTAATATCATTATTCCTGAAGGAGAGCTGTGTCAAGATGGATCTGGTCTGTAGACCACAGAGATGGTAGCAGCAGCCTTTCTCCTCTTTTTTCCCCCCCGTGTGACACACTGTGGGCACACACAAGTGCACGTTTTTGATGTGAGCTGAATTAAATCTGCTGTTGCCACAGGAGGTGGGTGTTGCTGTCTTTGTGCTGTGCTCTGAGTGATCCACCCTTCCTCTGGACCAGTTCAGCACTCACCTGGTCACCTGTAAGCCAGGTGCTCTACAAAAATACCTGTTGACTGGGTTATTCTGCTGGTTTCACTGCCCTGGCCAGACCTACAGTGCCTTGGAGGCTAGCACAAGGCTGAAGGTTTTGGGATAGAGAGAGCTAAGGTGTGCAGGAGCCCTCCTGGCTCTCCATCACTGACTGCACTCATCTGCTAGGGCCCTAGCATAAAATGCCCTGGGTTTTTTAAAGCATCTTTGGCTTTTTTTCATAATGAGCAGGAAGATGGACTTCAAACTCTTACCTGCAGTAATCCTTCCTTGTAAGGAAAGGTTTGGGGTGTTGTTTGGGGTGTGTTTGGGTTGTGGTGGTGGTTTGTTGGGTTTTTTTTCTATGTTTTTGTCTGGCTGGTTGGTTGGTTTGGGATTTTTTGTGGGTTGTGTTTTTTAAAGGGGAAAAAAGTTGCAAATTAACAATTATTAACACACATGAAAATAACACTTAGTTGCTTTTAGGTTCTTAATTTGCTTCTTCCTTCTTTCTATACACATAGATGTTCCTTGTAATTAAAATCAAGCACTAAATTTATGTAAGGTCTCACCTTACTCAGGATTTAAATTGGATGCATAATCGAGTCTAATTAAAATTAGGATGGCAACTGTAAAAAAATTTTATTTTTTGAATATTTGAATTAACTGCTTGATGCATATTAGTTTATGACTAGTTAGATGCTCTTCAAGTGTGCAATGTATTTTGTTGGTCCTTCAGGACTTTAATATTAGCAGTTGGATGTACATTGAACTGCAGGCATACTTAATTTTTCTGAGTGCTTCTCATTTTTTAGAAGCCAAATCTTAGTCTGTCTCTTCTGGTTCTGATGCAATTAAGTGCAAAAGTACTGATAGCATATTTAGGAAAATTCAAGAAATTCAAAACAAAAATTTACTGAGCTACCTTGTTTTCAGATTTTTTGGTCTACACCTACATTTAAAATGTATTGATCAAGAACTGGTTTCAATTAAAATATTTGCTGCTTTTTTTTTTTTTGCTTTTTTTTCCCCTTTTTTTTTAAAGGAAAAGTTATGTGTTAGTATATCTATATCCAGTTTAGATTGAGAAGGACCAACTTCTGTTTACCAAGCATTCTACAGCCCTCAAAGCAGAGGTAATGTGTTCCTTAGTGTGTTCCTGCAAGTGTCTTAATTCCAGAGCTTCAGCATTACAGAGGTAAAAGCAACAAAAGGAGCTTTAAAATCTGAAGGTCACACAGAACTGTTTTGCTTAGTTACAGGTATTAGATTAAGGGGTTTTTTTTTCCCTCTGTGGAAAAAGCAGTTACCTGTTGGCTCTGTTTCTTGGATGTTCAACCCTTAAGGTTCAATTATCCTTAAAAGCATAAATTAAACAGAGTGCTTAAAATATCAGGAGCTCTTTCCTTAATCTTACATCTAAACTGTGTCACTTTTTTTTATTATCACTTCCAATTGGAAAGTATTCACTACCTCATTGCTGCCATTGAGACAAGATACCTTCTCAACTGTTGCATGCTTTGATTCTTGAAGTTTTCAAAAGTCTGAACTGTTTGCTGAGCTGCTCGTGTTTGTTTCTAAATAGATTGCAGACTGTGGACTTGGTTTCCTTGTGTTTTGTGTATGAAATACACAGGGACTGGTTATTTCCCAGTCCCAGGGAATCAGATTTCTTCTGTTTGGCTGGTGAGTGTGATCACCACAGATGCTTTTTTCCTTCTTAGTGATCTGGTGAATATGAAATGATACCATAAAACATCACCTGTGAGTGGTAAGGATACCTTTGTTCCCTGTCTCTTGTCTTTAGTGAATGTATTTTTCAAGCCCTGTGTGTTAGGGAAGGACTCGAATGTGTCTCACTATTTTAGATATTTATGATAATATCACTATTTAGATATTTATATTTTAGATATATTTATTTTATTTATGTCCCAAGCGTTGATGGGTGACTGCACCGGACATGGACTGTCAGGTTGGGGCTGAGAAAGTGTCCTAGGTAGTAGCCAGACAAAATACTTCTCAGAACCTTAATTTGGTTATTCTGCTTAGTTGTGAGATGCAGAGCCACTCACCTCTGTTGAGACAGTGTTTTTCAATGTGCTAGGATCTCTTAATTTTAAACAACAAACTCAGAAATACAGAATTTTAGAGTACTCTCAGGGATGCAGTAGTAGAATGGCAAGATCACTTCGTGGAAGTTTTGTGATTCTTTTCCTGAATATCTGTTGTTTTTCAGAATAGGGCTCAGTTTCCTGCATTGCTGATGTATAAAAAAAAATATAAAAATCAAGATGTTGCAGAAAACTAAGAGTTGAAAATTACCTTCCTGAAACCGAGTTTATACTCAGCTTTTTGGTATTTCTTGCAGTTGCAAAGTTGAGGAAAAGCAATAGAATAAATTCCTGAAATGTGGTTTCAGGTATATGGCTGGAGCACTCAGAAACCAGTGACTTCTGAGAATACTGATTCATGGTAGATTTAATTAAATATGCATGTTTTGTTGCAAGCTGTTTTAAAATATTTTTTTCTGATATGTGCTAAAATTTAATCTGTTAAATCATTGCATATAAAAACACTTTAGTGTGGATTATATATGTTCTTTCTAATGGGTTTCCATGTTTCTGTAACTGTTTAAAAAAGGAAAAAGAAAAAAAAATACTGTTTCAGCAAACCTACGAGACTTACTCAGAACTTTCCTTTTCATTTAACTTTTTCTCTCAGTTCATAGCTCGAGACTTTGCTGCCATCTCTAGTTTCTTGATGAAATTTGTCTTGAGCTGCTCTTTGGTCCTGTATTTTCATCTGTACTTGAAAAAAGATGATTTTTTCACCAGATTTTGAGACTGAGTTGGGTTGGAAGAGTTTGTTTCATAAAAGCTGTGTCAGTGAAGAAGATAACTGCAACCTGTCTGTGTTTCCTTTACAAAACACAGGGAGTTTCTGTAAGGAGAAATCCCTTGTATTCTACCTTGCCTTATCTTCAGATTAGTTAATTAGCAAACTTGCAGCACTTTTTGCTTTCATTTTGGCTGTTTAAAGTTTGCAAGTTACTACGATGTAAGTTGCAAGTTACTACCATGCACTGCTTCATGGTTTTAAATTTAGAGTTTATTTTCTGTAATTTTAAGAGATGCCTCAGAAGGATTTTAGTTTGGTTTTAGAGATTAATATACTGTTATACTACTTTTATGCATAATTATATGCTTAGTAAAAAAAAAAAAAAAGTATTGTTTTACTTAGTTTGTAAATAGTTGTTTTGATTTTACTGGATCTGACTCTGCTTTCCCTGTTTGGTTAATGGATATAGAACAGTTCGGGATTTTTCCCTAGTCTTTTCAGTGCCAACATTTATTTCAAATTTGAGTGTCAAAATACCTTTATGTTTTTTAAGGGTTTCTCTGCCAGTTTTCATTCTTTCAGCATTTATTTTACTATAAAGCTCCTCGGGAACTCTGCCAAAGAGCCTTTTACTTTGCTTTCCATCTCTTTTTTTTCCTCACAATATTTTTGCATGTAGTTCGACACTGTGCTGACCTACTCTGAGATCTCATTTAGTTCCCTTCAGATTCACTGCCCATCCAGCAGACTGGAGGATGTCAATCAGAAATTTGCTCCCTTGGAAACTGGCTTTTTGCAGAATCAAACTACAATTTCAGTTTCTGAAACCAAAACTAACAAAAAATTTCTCTAGTCCTCTTAGGGAAAAGAACCTTTGAACAAAGTGTCATTATTTTAGCTTTGTGTTGAAGTGTTAGCTTTGAAGCCACATTGAGACTAGACTCAATAGTAAAATAGTGGTGATAAAGCTTTGTTTGGGGCAAAGTGCTTCTACCCAAGACACATGGTTGGACATTGGCATCTGTGAACTATTAACATGATTTCTGGGTATCTTAGAGGACTCTTTTAATGGAATATATATATATAAATATATAAAAAAAATATATCTATATATTTATATATATTCTGGTTTTGGCCATGGCAGGATCTGACTTTGGCTATAGCAATGGGTATTGAACTGAGATTTCCTTAACAAATTAGGGTGCAGGGAGATCACCTTCTCAAGGTGAAAACAACCTAGGTGTAGAGGAGATGCTGTTTGTGCTGCTTTCCAGGTCTGCACCCAGGGGGGAGAAAAGCAGCAAGATTTGAATCCCAAGAGGAGTGCAGGGGCTGCTTTAGTTCTTTCAGTTGGTCTGAAAATGAGGAAGAGGGCTTGGATTCCATTTCCAGTGTATGATTGCATTGAGAATGGGATCTCCATGAGTGGAGGATAGTTACAGTGGCAGCCACAGCCCAGTTCAGCTGCTTCCCAGCTGAAGGTGGAGAGAAAACTCAGGTAGTAGCAGTGACTGTCATTCTGCCCAGTTCTTACTCACCACTGAGTCTAAAGGCAGAAGTAAATGAGACTTATTTTTTACAAGGTACTGTAGATTTGAAATTAATTTGTAAGGGTGCCAGAGCTCTGGCAAGGGCTGCCCAGGGAGGTTGTGGAGTCTCCTGCTCTGGAGACATTCCAGCCCCACCTGGATGTGTTCCTGGGTGACTTGGTCTAGGTGCCCCTGCTCAGGCAGGGGGGTTGGCCTAGATGATCTTCTAGCTCCCTTCCAACCCCTAATATCTATGAATCTATGAATACTTGGACAAACTGATGAAGGAAAACTTTACTTAGCTGCTTCAAGTCCTTCTTTTAATTAGTACATTAACTTCTGCAATATGGCCTAAGCTCACCCAGGGGAATTTTATAATTGGCTGATGACTGTCTGTGGGGGGGAAAAAAGGGTTTGTTAATTTGTGCATATTTAAAGTGTATGTACAGCATACATTTTAACATCTTGGGGTAGGGGGCTGTTCAAACTGCTTGGCAGTAAATCCTTTTATCATTCAGCCTTACTTCAGCTGTGAAGACTCATGCAGTGCAGCCTTGGAACTTTTTTTCTGCTGCTTGTGTGTATAGAAATTGCACTTCTGCACAAAGCTGTGGCCACCATGCCTATGGAAGGGTTTCACCACCAGCCAGGGTGCATTTGCAGCTCTCTTTCCCCATTACTCATTGCCAACATTAAGACTTGTCTGCAACAAACTCAAAGCAGGTAGATGCACTTACTGGAGTATCTGCAAACTTTTTTTTTTTTTTTTTAATTAAAAACATAACTGGATGTTAAATTCTGTGGGGCTCTTGCCTTAAGTACATTTTAAAGACTTTCCCCACCCCAACTGGTCTGAAGGGCTCAACAAAGACTGAAGATTGTGAGATGTTTACATCAGAAAAAAAAATATTTAGAGAAATCTACCTGCTGAAATATTTTCACCCTGCTCTGGTACTCGTCTGGAGCTGCTGAGTTATATCTTAGTTAGTATTTTGCCATTGCTGCTTTTAGGATGAATGAAGCAATTATGTTTTTCCAAATATACCCAGTGCAGATGTTTTTGAAACATATTTGCATCTCTTAGGGGTTATGATGTATAAAAGCAAATTAAAAGTTTGAGCTTTTATACTGAGACAAAATAAAGAGAGTATTATGTATGATTTAAATGGCATTTAATGGCATTGAGTTCATCACTGGGCTTTCTGTCCTGATAAGAGAAAGTGCACTTTCTAGGTTCTGCATGTAAAAACTTCCACCTGCTTAATATTTCTAAAGTGGCATTTACTTTTTTTTTTAGTTGTATAAAGTAGTTTCTAAAATTACTGTTCAGTTCCAGTCACTGCTGTTAAAGAACTGTCCTGGAAAAATATACATCTGTGTGCTAAATGGAATTGTTTCAGGGCTACACTTAGACTAAGGATTTTGCCCAAATGCTACTCTCAGAAGTTAGCAGAGCCTCAGTTGTAGGCTATGGCTCACTTTTATTTTTAAAAGTATTTTTATTTAAAACTTCATATGTATCTTAATTTTGCATTGTGTTGGAAATAATTTATATTACATTTTTGAGCATGAAATCAGCAGTGTGCTTGAGCCAACTACAAAACCATGCTCAAATCTGGACTGATGAGGTCGTTGCTCAGGATTGGTTTGAGCAGTGATCAGAACAGTGCAGAAATTCATAGTACTTGAGTGTTTTGATGTCAGGTTCCTCAGGTCAAGTCTGGCCAGTTTAGAACATCTTTAACTTGCTGCAGAGCTCATCAAGCCTGGTTACAGTTGATCAAGAATACACTATTACAGGGCTAGAGGTGGTAAAGAATTGAGATTGTATTCTTGCTTGTGACCCTGTACTGTACAGCTTGGAGCTGCTATTGCTGTTTATTCCCCTTGTTCCATGCTGCTGGAATGATGAGCAGTGAAGCCTTTGGAGCAGGAGAAGTCTTAGAGCCATCTAGGCTTTCAGTATATGTATAAAAAAATAAATAAATGTATATGTTCCTTCTGTCTGTGTAGAGTTCATCTCAGGAATGATGGGTTTTGGTTTGGAGTTTTGTTGTGTTTTCTTGGGGTTTTTTTCCCCTTGGAAAGTCATATTGGTTGAATCAGTTTTTCAGGTGAAGTGTCTTATATCTTTCTGTATACAGAAAACACTATTTCTAGCTCATATTAAGAGACCTGAGATGTGTCATAATGTAAAGGTAAAAATTGAAGTATTGTCATGATCTTAAAGCATGAAGCAAGTCATGATCTTAAAGACAACTTGAACAACTTAAGAAATCTTAGGAAAGGGAAGGTTTAGAATAAATGTCAATATTTAAGTGAAATGAACTTCTTACACTTTTTTATATTCAGTGAAATGGATAATAGTTGTGTTCTAGATTTAGCATACAAAACTTCTGTAAAGACCATAAATTCAGTCTGTAGAAAAGAACAGTATGTTATAGAGAATACAAAGTGTAAAAACCCTCTAATTTTCTCATTAAAAATCACTATAACAGAAAAAATGAGATGCTGGTGCATATAAGATTATAAAATAATTCAAAGCATGTTCTTAGTACCTTTTGAATATAAGACTGATTCATTATTTATGTGTGTTTGGTAAGTGAAAGACTCCAAGTTTTAGGACTCCTACAACAATCTGNTATTTAAAACTTCATATGTATCTTAATTTTGCATTGTGTTGGAAATAATTTATATTACATTTTTGAGCATGAAATCAGCAGTGTGCTTGAGCCAACTACAAAACCATGCTCAAATCTGGACTGATGAGGTCGTTGCTCAGGATTGGTTTGAGCAGTGATCAGAACAGTGCAGAAATTCATAGTACTTGAGTGTTTTGATGTCAGGTTCCTCAGGTCAAGTCTGGCCAGTTTAGAACATCTTTAACTTGCTGCAGAGCTCATCAAGCCTGGTTACAGTTGATCAAGAATACACTATTACAGGGCTAGAGGTGGTAAAGAATTGAGATTGTATTCTTGCTTGTGACCCTGTACTGTACAGCTTGGAGCTGCTATTGCTGTTTATTCCCCTTGTTCCATGCTGCTGGAATGATGAGCAGTGAAGCCTTTGGAGCAGGAGAAGTCTTAGAGCCATCTAGGCTTTCAGTATATGTATAAAAAAATAAATAAATGTATATGTTCCTTCTGTCTGTGTAGAGTTCATCTCAGGAATGATGGGTTTTGGTTTGGAGTTTTGTTGTGTTTTCTTGGGGTTTTTTTCCCCTTGGAAAGTCATATTGGTTGAATCAGTTTTTCAGGTGAAGTGTCTTATATCTTTCTGTATACAGAAAACACTATTTCTAGCTCATATTAAGAGACCTGAGATGTGTCATAATGTAAAGGTAAAAATTGAAGTATTGTCATGATCTTAAAGCATGAAGCAAGTCATGATCTTAAAGACAACTTGAACAACTTAAGAAATCTTAGGAAAGGGAAGGTTTAGAATAAATGTCAATATTTAAGTGAAATGAACTTCTTACACTTTTTTATATTCAGTGAAATGGATAATAGTTGTGTTCTAGATTTAGCATACAAAACTTCTGTAAAGACCATAAATTCAGTCTGTAGAAAAGAACAGTATGTTATAGAGAATACAAAGTGTAAAAACCCTCTAATTTTCTCATTAAAAATCACTATAACAGAAAAAATGAGATGCTGGTGCATATAAGATTATAAAATAATTCAAAGCATGTTCTTAGTACCTTTTGAATATAAGACTGATTCATTATTTATGTGTGTTTGGTAAGTGAAAGACTCCAAGTTTTAGGACTCCTACAACAATCTGTGAAAATGTATATATTTTGTTTAAAAACTACCCTAGTTTAAAGTAAACACAAAACTTTTCAGTGGGTGGGTGTTGGGCTTTTTTTTTGTGTGTGCTATTTTTGTTTATTAATTTACTTGTATTTGTTTCTGTTCTTGTTCCTGAAGGGGACAGAACAAGTGTCATTGAAATTCTGCCCAAGTGGATTTTGGAAA
The DNA here is from genome assembly GCA_013401355.1 of Ceyx cyanopectus. Classification (NCBI taxonomy): domain Eukaryota; kingdom Metazoa; phylum Chordata; class Aves; order Coraciiformes; family Alcedinidae; genus Ceyx; species Ceyx cyanopectus. The sequence goes on along the minus strand of VYZU01026551.1, from coordinate 28,215 downwards.
AAAAACAATATTTTTTGGTTTTTAAATGGAGCATGTTCTACTCCACTTCTGCTCAGCAGTGCACTTGCTGCAGGATGAGAAAGAGGGCAGCAGAAATTGGAATTGGAAGCTGCTGAGGAAAGTCTCCTACCAGGTGTGGGAGGAAAAGTGAGGGAAATAGATGAGCAGGTTAATATGAGGCAAGGAATAAGGAACTGTGTTTGAAAATTTGAATTGAATTACCAAGCAGAGGAGGAGGATTGGTGATTACCAGCCTGCAAGGACAGAGAAAATGGGTTAATTAATTTACAGGTTAACAAAGGAATGTTTGTAAAGGTGAGAGAGAAGAGATCCCATCTGAGCTAGAGGTTGTGGAAGAGAAGCAGCTGCTGCCTGAGAAGGTCTGGGGAAGATGAGTGTGAGGTGAGAGCCATGGAAGGCAGCTGAGGATTGGCAGGTGATAATGGGACACGAGAGAGATGGTTTTAGTAAAGCAGAGTGGGCAGAGGGCTGTAGGGGTTGCTCTGTGAGCAGGGGTGCAGTGTTTGGCAAGGTTATTGCCATCAATTCTTCCTACAATCTGCAGTGCTTTTAATTCAATGTTTTTTAGTTGCAGCCATTTATTTATTTGTGCACTGCTTAGCCACGTGAGCAAAGGAAGGAGAGGTTGTTAGTGTGTTAAAGCTATGAACAAAAAAGTTGACTTCAGAAACTGTAGAGAACTGAATCACAGGGGATAATCAGGAGTGGTCATAGTTGATTTTTGTCAGCCATCTCAAGTTATATTTTCCCTGTTTCTTAATCCTGTATTTTAAATGAATAAATTCCTCCTGAATCCTCATTCTCGCTCTTCCTTTCCCCTTATCCCCAGTGCTGGTGGTACAGTTCTGTATTTTATTTAGTATTTTAAAGGACCAGGGCTAGTTTTCAATGTTTCAAATACTATGTCTTGCTAACCTAGCTCATTTGGCCTAAAACAGGTTGGGTTACAGGGTTACAGTTGCACAAACAGCCAAAGTGAGGGAGGCAAACAAGCTTCAACTCGACAGAGTTTGCTTTAGTTTTTTGGTTTGGTTTTTTTTAGTCTTGTAAAGCTGAGTGCTCAATATATTCCATGTTCATATTATGATTGAACCCTGTGGATTTGTTTTAGCTACATAATGATACTTCTGTTATTTTGCATTAAGTTTTTCTACTTCATGAGATTTTTTGTTTTGTATTTTGTTCTTGGTTAAAATTTCCACGTGATGCATCTAAGTCATTGGTTCAAGGAAAAAAAAGGAAAAAAATTAATAAAAAATTAATGAAGTCCTGCTAGTTTTGGAAATTTAAAATTAGCCAGGACTAATTATTAAGTGTAACTCTTAAAATTAACAAGTGTGACTGTTTCCACCTTCCCTGTGTGTACAGTGTGAACACTATATCCAGGGGGGCTTTTTGAATCCACCATCTAGACTTGAATGTCAGCACAGAAGTCAGCATATGGTTGTTAAACTGGCAGTGATTTCCTCTGCCATATCCTCCCAATCTCCTTGAGTAAGGGTAGGACTGTGCAAGGTTATCAACAGATAGAATTCAGCTTGTGGCACTGCTGTTACTGATGGCTGCTCACAAAGAGCATTTGATTAAACATTCTTGGAGGGTTGTTGCCATCTAGAAATTCCCATTTTATAAATACAAACCTGGAAATTGCCTTAAATTTAAGTACAGCTTTTCTGTAAAAGAACCTTCTATACAGACATAGTAAAAAAAATAAGTCATTGCTTATATAGTATTTTTGTACACTGCTTTAGCAGAATAGGCAGAATGCTACAGTGCCACTCAGCTTTTCATGTCTTATAGAATTGTGTGATGGTCTTATCTGTCACTGAAAAAGAAGATTCCTGTGTATGGATATAGTCAAAGGAATTTTTGTGTCAGTCAGACAGTTTATATTAAGTCAACAATAGAAACTAGTGCTCTAGCCCTCCTCCCCACAGATTTTTTTCCTGTCTTTTTATGCTGCTTGAAAGAAGCAGGTGATTTGTCAGCTCTCTGCCTCAGACTAATGAAACTGGAGATGCTTAATGTATTCTGTAGTATGAATGCAATACAAACTCTCTTTGCTGCTGGCTTGTTCCAGTGTATGAAGATTTAGGTGAGAAAATGAAGAATATTGTTTTAAGCCTCTGTTGCTGTGGCAGTTTTCTTGCCCCTATGGTAACCCATCAATGCAGAGGTAGAAGGATGGATAAATTACATCTGTGCTGTATTGCTCCTTTGGCAAAACAGATTAAAAACCCTGAAAACTCAGGGAAGGGAAGGAGGTGTTGGGAATGAAGGAGCTGTGTGTGTATGCTCACTATGTGTGTGCTGTTAGGCCACTGCAAACATAAACTAACACTGATTTCATGGAGGCTTTCTGTTTAAAGTGTGCTTCAGGCATCTCCAGTCCCATTGCCCAAAGCAGATTGCTCGAGGCTTTGTCCACTTGGGTGTAGAAATAGATGGAGATCTAGAATTTTTCTGGGCAGCTTGTTCCTGTGTTTATTTTACTTATATCCAAAAGGAACCTTCACTGTTTATTCCTGTTGTGCCACACTCTTTGACTGTGTACCTTGTCAGGGAGCTTGACTCTGTCTTCTTGATAACCTCTTAGGTGTTGAAAGGCTGCTGATAGGTACATTGATCCACTCTATCTTCTCTAGGCTACACAAGCTCATTTTCCTCAGGTTTTCCTCATAGGCTGAATGTTTGAAAATGAATTTGACTGGAAAGCAGTTATGTAGAAAAGGCCTTGTGGTGGTCCTGGTGGACACTGGGTTGAACACAAAACCATGGGTTGCCCTTGCCACAAGGAAGGGTTCATGGTATCCTGGGCTGACCTAAGAGGAATGTCTATCAATACATTAAAGGTGAGTGTAGGGAGGATGGAGCCAGACTCTGCTCAGTGCCATCCAGTGACAGGACAAGAGGCAATGGGAGTCAGTTGGAGCACAAGAGGTTGAGGGGAAACAGAAGGAGAAACTTGTTGCCAGTGAGGGTGGCAGAGCCTGGCAGGGGCTGCCCAGGGAGGTTGTGGAGTCTCCTGCTCTGGAGACATTCCAGACCCACCTGGATCTGCTCCTGGGTGACTTGGTCTAGGTGCCCCTTCTCAGGCAGGGGGGTTGGACTAGATGATCTTCTAGCTCCCTTCCAACCCCTGACACTCTGTGATCTGTGACTCTTGCCATCAGGCTAGGGAGGTGAGGGAGGCAATGGAATCAGAGACACAGTTGGCTCTGTGCTGAAGGCTTGAGTTTTCAGCTGGATCCAGCCCAGGTTTGCATGTGTTTCTGAGAGTGGAATGGCCTCTGATGCTGTTTTCATTACCTTGTAGTTTATAAAACCAGTGAGAATAGGATGCATGGTGCATGCTCGGGTTTGCTGTGATCAGAAATATGTTGAAAATTTGGCTCTAACATACCTTTTAAGTTGATCATGTTAACTCTCAGTATGAAATGCAAGATTGAATTTATCAGCCAGCATTCTAGACTGCATTTCCTTTTCAATCTGGGGGGCATGCAGAACTTCCAAAACATTTGGGAACATTTTATATGATGCCTCAATTCCCAATAGCTGCTTCATTCACTGTGCTTTCTCCCACAGTGTGGTGCTGTTGTGTTCAGCTCTGTAAAACTAGTAAAGGAACTGGAATAAATAATTCTTTAAAAGGTTGTAAGACAGTAAAGCTACAGCTAAGAAGGAATATTTTAAACTTTCTAAATACCACATTCCAGTTCATGTTTGTTACAATAGGAGTTGAATATAAACAAGGTTTGCATGGAGTTATGTGCTAGTAAACCTAATTATTGTTAAAGTTTTAATGACTGTGCATTGGAAACAGAAACTGGAATGTTTTTCAAAAGTAGTATTTCAATGCATCTGTCACAGAAACATGAATCAACATGTATGTTCCTCATAGGTTTTCCATGTGGACCTCTGCAGAGGAGAGAATAGTAACAGCAGGTGAAACACCTGGGTTTGAGGTAGTTCTTTTTTCCACTTCAGTGTCTGCTAAATTAATTGTAGAGATTTGAGTAGGTCATTGGGCCACCATTATTAAAATCAGAAGTGACTATGCTTCTGTATAGGAGTGGAAAAAAATGAGCTTAAGTTAAAACCATTCTTTACTTTCGTTTAATTATGATTTCCCCTTCCCTTCAAGGGATAGTGGAATTTAAACAGGAATGTAGAACTATTAGGATGTCAGTTTGATACACCTTGATCACACACAGTGAGATGTAGCAAACTCCAGTCATCATTACACAAAATGTGCCCTGCTGCTTGCAGTTCATAAATAGTTATCACTTCTGCTTTTTTTTTCTTTTTTCTTTTTTTGCATGCTTGTTAAGTATCTTCCATTTGTCCCCATAACATACTGAGTTCAGATTTTTTCTTTTTTAAATTCTTTTGTCACATTCTTCTTTTTCTAAGCTGCCTATCTGCCTGCAATGACATCTCTGCAGCATTAATGTGTATTCTTCTCTGTTTTAGCCATGTGGGGCTGTGATTTTTAAGCCTCTCTGCTGTTATTGAGACCCAGTGCCAAAGACCAAAATTAGCTTATTTAAATCCAGTTACAAAAAGGTATTAGTTCTTTATCTTGCTGATTTAGAATGCATGTACAGGCTTTTGTTTGAAGGTGATGTAATGAGTGGGTTGTTTGCTATGATTGTTCAGTTTGTTTGACTTCAGACATCCTTTAATTTAACTTACTCCAGTTATTAAAAGTGTTACGGGCTTTTAAGAGTTGGTAACAAACTTAATAGGGAGCTGCTTAAGCTTTAAAACATTTTGAAGAAACTGAGGCTTATACCATTATTTTTAAGTTATTGCATCTTAAAGAAACAAATCTTCAAATAGCTGTTAAATAAACTCACAAGACTTATCTGGCCTTCACCATATTTTATGCTATAAATAGATCTAAAGCCAGTTCTTGGCAGCAGGCTGCTTAACAGGCTTCTGTGTGGCTTTGCAGCTAGAGCTGTGTGTGTCTGGGACACCCATCTGGTGACTAAGCTCACTCCTTAAATGGACCTTTTTTACAATGGTGAAAGTAAGTAAGAGAAAAAGTAAAGTTTAGTCATGGGGGGAAAAAAAGGGCGAGGGCTGCATCCATCTAGTGATTTAAAATCTTGTAAACTCTTCAGGAGTTAACAGCATACCTGTGCTATCTCAGTAATTAGAGTAATAAATTGTTCCTCTAATATCCAAGGAATATTCTGTTTGTCTCCAAGTACATCACAGTTGATACAATATCCTCAGTTTCTAAACAATACCTAAGTAAAAAGTTAGTGTGGAATAAACATAAAAGATCTCTCACCTGCTCCACACTTCCTACTCAGGAAGAGTAAACATAAAATGATCTTCCTCTAGTTAAATGGTACTTGAGCATGTGTCCCAGTTTAGGGCACAAGTAAGGTAATTGGGGAAAAAAAGTCCTCAAAATTTGCTACTCTAAAATGAGAGAGCAGAGATCACTTGGACTATTTTAGATACATATTTTAAGTCTTTAGAAAAATGTTAAGGTATTGGTCAGATTGAACTAATTTTCTTATTGATAGATAGAATTAAAAAATCTTTTTCAGGAAAAAAGAGCTATTTCTCTCATTTAAATAATCTATGAATTTAATAATTATTAGGTCTTTAAAGAATGTATATTTATTTTCTGAATCTACTTTAAATGAGTATATATACTTCAAAGTGGCTGAAGTACATAAAAATTGTTTTCTGTTGTGCATTATAGTGTTCTGCACAGGACAATGACAAATGGAGGCAGGGATTTCATCAGAGACAAAGGAGCTTCTTGACAGTGCCAAGATTTCTGTGTAACTGCCAGCAGTGTTGAAAACTGTCAGTTACGTGCTGCCTCTAAGCTGGTTTGGCTGGAATTAGTTGTAGCAGGCACTTGCTTACAAGGATGGGCAGTTTAGGACATCACTCATGTTTCTGGTGTCTGACCCAGTCACATAGAACTTGAATTTTAAAACAAAATTTACAGAAATTAACAGCTGGGAAACTAAAAGTATCAGGTTATGTTTGTGAGCTGAAAAATGTCAGCAAGAAACTGGGAAAGGCTGGTTGGTTTTTTTTAATCTGTGCATTTTTGTTGAAAGAGTTTATTCATAGATGCATGCATTGCCTCTGAACAGAATTTATCTGGGGTTTAAGGAGATGGCTTTAGCCTCAATGCCAGCCATGGTATAGGAAATTCTATTATTCTATAACAACACTATTTGGTAACATAATTGTGACAAAGACTTTCAATGTTGGTATAAAACTGCAATTTCCTGAGCATATTCTCCCTCCCAGTGCTGAAAAGTACTGCTTGGGCAAATAGAGAGTGAAATGAATTAGTTTCACTAGTAATCAGAGAATCTATTCTTTGGGCATTTCACTACCAAGTTTAATTTTCTTTTAGTGTTAGATAAGTGTGAAATGCAAAAGATACCCATTTCTCAGCTTGGCTCTACATTGATATCAACATATTTTAGAGTTGTGTTTGCAGTGTGTACTCTGTGTGCACGTACACATAATGTATGGGCTATCTGTTAGTGTCTCTGAAAAATGGCCAATACAAATTAGAAGGTTCATTTTAGAAAAGTAATATTTGTCATTTCTGTCTTGCATTGTCTTGGGAACTCTGTGTGCTTCACATTGAGCCATATGAGATATTTTATGAGGCTTGAGCATTTCCAAGAAGTTTCCCAAAACTTTTTACCATATACATCAAAGCAATCTGTGTACAAAATACACACGTGAGAGATATTCATGATAGGAACATCCCTAGTAGAGGCAAATTAATGCAATAATTAATAGAATTCTATTTTATTTTTTTAATGGTGTAACTTCTTCTTATGGACAATGTTTAAATGAATTTGCATAGCATAAAACTGAAGAATAATTTGAGATACTACATAAAACTACATGTAAACACATGCTTAACAATAATTTAAACACATACCTAACAATAATTTAAAAACCTGTAGAACTCCTGTACATTTTCCAGGTAATGTACAATGCTGTAAAAAATCATATGTGTATATGGTATACTGCAATAAACTGATTTCCATGTGTCTCCTTCAACAGCTAAAATAAATCTTCAAGTTATACTGAAATGCTGCTATAAAAGCACAATTAAATGTGCTTTCTCTAACAATGTGTGCAAACCATGACCTCACTGTTAGTCTGTTTAAAAACAAACAAAAACAAGAAAAAAACCCACAATAAAAACAAGGAAACCCCTCAACAACAAATGCACAAGCATACACCACTCCAGCACCCTCCCCAAATTAAAACACATTTTGTGTTGAGCCAGACTTCGTGTGTACAGAAGTTCTCTGGTGGCTCAAGTAATGAAGTAACATTAGGTGAATGTGGTGACCATGAGAATTATGTGCAGAAAAAACCTAGTTCTAGAAGTGTCTGAAATTAAAGTACCTTGCTCTGCAAGGAGCTTTATTTTGTTGTGGTTGTTGAGTAACATCTTTTCTCTGTTAGATACTCAGAGATTCTCTCAACTTCTCTCTTGTGACAGTATGCAGCTTTTCTCTCATGTCTATGTCAGTGACAGATGGTTAAACTGGACCAGAGCAGAGAGTGCCCTGCTTTGTGTCATTTGATGGAATAATTCCCTCCTGTCTGTGAAATCTTGTGAGTTGCTGAGAGCTTCTTAATTATGTTTCTGAGGCAAAACTTGGTTGCCTCAGAATTTTTCCTAGTTTGAACAAGTGTTCTGGCCTTACACTTTGTGCTTTGGGAGTTTAACATTGTTAGAATAACTGCTTGTTCATGCTAAAATCCTCTAACAAAGTGAGGATGCAATCAGTGAAAGGCTTCTTTTATGGGATCAGAGCTCCATGAAACTCAACTGGCAGAACTCAGTGATGCAGTATTGTCTGGATGCTTTTTTAAATCATGTGAGCAAAAATAGATCAATTCCTACAAACACTGTTCTTTCATAGCTGTTATGACCTAAGCATATTACACTACTGCTAGAAGTATTCACTTAATTTAATATTGGTAACAGTAAGGCTATAATTCAGATACACAGGCATTTATCAGATCTCATCAGCTCTGGATTATGGCATACTGGTGCACTTAAAATTCTTTGGGTAAATTGAGTTATTCCTTGTTTAAATAGAGTTCTCTTTTGTCTTTTCTAGATACATAGAGGTAAATACATTAAATCTCAAGGCTGTTTGCAGATAACTTAGGGTTGATATTTTCACAGTTAAAAATTCAGTGAGTTGCATTGTTGTTTTAGTAAAACATGTGCCTTGCTGGCACTTGGTGCTTACGAATAAGTTGAGAAATATTAGATCTAGCAAACTTTGCTTATAGATTTTTTTATTTTGTTTTTAACAAAACAGGACTGTTTTAAATTTACAACATCCTAACATTACTCTGGTACTAGTATTGCCTGTGCAGTTCCAAGTTTATCAAGCATCCAATACAGCAGCTCATTTCTGTTCTGAGTACTGGTAACAGTAGCTTGGTGTTTGCTTTGGAGTCTGATTTTTAAATTAAAGAACAGACCAGCAGACCCCAGTACAGGCTGGGCAAAGAGAGCAGCCCTGCAGAGAAGGCCATGGTGGTGCTGGTGTGTGAAAACTGGGTATGACCCACCAACATGTGCCTGTAGCCCAGAACACAAACAGCATGCTGGGCTGCATCAAAAGAAGTGTGAGCAGCAAGCTGAGGGAGGTGATTCTTCTCCTCTGCTCTGGTGACACCCACCCCCTGGAGTACTGGGTCCAACTCTGGGACCCCCACAGTAAGGAGGGCGTGGGCCTGCTTGAGGAGGTCCAGACAATGGATGCAGAGATGATGGAGCACCTCCCTTATGAGACACTCAGGGTTGTTCAGCCTGCAGAAGACAAGGCTCTGGGGAGACCTTATAAGTGGCATTCCAGTACTTAAAAGGGGCTGCAGGAAAGATGGGGAGGGACTCTTGGTCAAGGAGTGTAGTTGTAGGAGGAGTGGTGATGGTTTCAGGCTGAGAATAGATTTAGATAAGGAAGAAATTACTGTGGACAAGGTGAGACATTGCCTGGAAAAGTTGTGGATGCCTCCTCCCTGGAAATGCTCAAGGCCAGGTTGGATGGGGCTTTGAGCTACCTGGGCTGGTGGGATGTCTCCCTGACTAGATGATTTTTAAGGGCCTTTCCAACCCAAACCATACTATGATTATGAATACATATATGAACTAAGTGGTGTTGCTTGACCTAAAGTCCAGGAATGGGTCTTTGTTTCTTTTCTAAGCTGTTCAGCAGTTGAAAGGTCAATTTCTTACTTCTTCTTACATTTGAATGTACAGCTATTAGCTGAAATAAGCACTTTATTGGTTGGTTGTAATTACAAATGTGCTCCAAACTGTGTAGTAGATTATCTGTAATAAGTACAGTATGGGTAAGTATTTTAAATATTGTTTTCCCAATCTAAACAGCAGGTTGGTGTGATTAGAGGAGGAGGAGGTGGAGAGCCAGTCACAATTAAAAAAATAATTTTAAAAAAAGCACAAAATAGCAAAAATGAAATATATGTACAAAAATTCAAAACCAGATATGACCTCTTGCAGTCTAATAACAGGGGAGATGTGCAAAAGAGGTTTAACAGTGTTTCTGCTCTTGATTACATGGTGCATTTCTTGATCAATCCTTAGAAGATTGCTGCAAAAGCACTTAAATGTTGAAGCAAATTTACTGTTCCCAACGTGAATTCTGTAAAGAAGGATAATCAAGACATGAATTAGGTGATGTAAGTAAGTTTGATATAGAGCATATTGAACTCTCCAGTCACCACTGATATTAATTCTTCAAAGGGAAACATTATTTGTGTACATTTTTAATTAGTCTTTTCTTGTTGTTATTGTTGTTGATTTTTGTTTGTGTTTGGTTGGGGAGGGTTGTTGTTTGTTTATCCAGATGTCTGTCTCATAGTAGTTACATCAATATGTATCATATCAGATATGCAGTATGGGTGAATCTCCCTTGGTGTTTTATTTTAGGTCATGAGTGTTCTTTTGAATGAAGTATCTTGATCATCCAGCCTTAAAGTGCCTTGCTGCATTTGATATGTTAGAGTGATCTCAAGAGTGTGAAAATGGAATTCTTTCTGAATTAAACTAAACTGAATAATATGCTTTGATTTAATGCTGTCTTAACTACTAATAGTTAAGTCCACGTGACCAGACTAGAGCTGGGTCAGAGCAAAACCTCTGAAAACACTTTCAATATTAATTTTTTTCACTCTACCAATCTATTCCTGTTTCACTGCACCTCCTGCTAATGTAGGCATGTGCTCTGGTGCATAATTTGGAACTTATCTTTGATAGGGGATGTGTTGAAGAATGTTCATCTTTAGCTGTCTTAGTGCATTTGACACGTGGTTTTATCTTTTAAGTTGTCTTTCTTTTCACATGTATATAGTACCAAAGTTTTGAAATTGATTTACTGAAACATTTTAAAGCATGTGACTGCAGTGGTAGTAAAGTATGAGGGATGCTGGGCTGGGGGGCAGTGTTTGTATTGCTTAGATATCCAACTGCTACCATTTAAAGGTAGTGAGCTGTTCTGAAACAAATAGAAAAGGTGAGGATAACCAACTTCTTCCAGGCCTCAGTGTAGCTCTGCTTGCCAAAGAGGGAAAGCAAAAAGGTTTGGCTTGATCAGCTTGGACTGATTTAAACCTCATTGCATGTTGGTCATAGATCAGAACAACAAAGGTGAAGTTTCATTATTAATACTCTATTTATATAGAGCTTGACCTTTACTTAAGACAAACGTGTGTACTGGATTGCAGTACCAGAGGGTAAGTGAAGCTGTTGTGTGAAAGGTGAGTTTTCTCTGGGGGGTGTTCAGCACATAGTGGGCATTCTTAAGGGCAGTGCTCCTGCACTCCAGGTCCTCTGTGTGGCAGTGGGAAAGTAAAAGCCAGTGCTACTTACTCTGTGGATGAGTGGCTTCTAACTTGTGAAATACAGTGTGGAGTAAAGTGAGGCAGCAAACTGGCAGCTGTTAAGCCAGAGTAAAGCAGTGTAGCCAGCCTAGGTATGATGGTTAAGATGGCTTTATGTGGCCCTGGGAAACACTGACAAAGGACAACCTGTCCCAGAGCCAGGGACACTGCAGATGGGTCTGGTGGTGATACTGGCTCAGCTGCAGTGTTGTTTGGTTTATCAGACATCACCTGGGCTGATTCACACCTCACTAGGAATGAAAGTCACACCTGAGAATGCAGAAATTTGTCACCTCTTACATAAACACCTTTGAAACTACTCTTGACTGCTTTTATAGTTTTATGGAAGAACTGTCAAACTGGCTCTTCTTGGGATTTTGAATTTCACATAGCTCAGGGCACCCTGCTGTGCACTTGCACCTAAACTTCAGGCACAAAGTGGATTAGCTTTTGACAGAAAGATCATGGAATGGGAACTTCTCTTTCATAAGAGTAAGATGCTAGCTTCACTTTTATGATTAATTTCTGTCTGGACTAATCTTAGTGATAACTGTGGCTGTAATTTTAATTCATGTAAAATTGAAAATTATTAGTACAAAAAGGAAGCCAAACCTGTCTGGCTCTGTTAACCATCTTTTGTTAACATTGACAAGCACTCAAGTTATGTATTCATTTATTTGATTCAAGCTGATTGAAGTAACATGTTTCTGAAGGAGGTGATCCTGCCACTGACCAGTTGAGTACTGAAACCATGGCTCATCTAAGCCCAGTTCTTTGTGATGGGTCTTTTTTTCTTTTGACATTTCTTACCTTTCTCAGCCCTTTGATCACACGACTGCCAGTGGGCACAAGAACCTGGCAGAAGTGCATACCTAGAAGGACAGGATTTCCTCATTTGATGGCTGCCTGTATAATGGTTCATCTTAGACTATGGCTTGGTGATTGTTTGAAGTGGCAGCTGGAGTCACTTTTGGCATCTCCTCAACTTTTCTGCTTTGGAAAAAAGGTCCAGAGGTGCAGTAGAGCACAGGAGAGTCATTGAAGTCTGGCCAGTATCTGCTTGTGTGTAAATGAAATGCATGAATGGAAAGCTGTCTGCTTGTGCTGCAAATTCTGGTTAAGTAATAGTGGGATTTTTTAATTGGTGCTATTTGGTTTTAATCCAATGTGGTACCTAAATTACATTTTAATTCTAAAAAGACATGTATTAAAATGTTTATACCTTCTTTTTTTTCAGAAAGTTTGTTCTGTTTATTTGATGCGTTGAGGCCAGGAAAGATGCTTTCAAGTAAAATAAAAACACTTAGGATCTGTATTTTAGGTGCAAAGAAGCAGTCTGAACTCATAATGTCCATAATAGTTAAATAATACAACACAGAGTACATATCATAGTCTTGATAATATAGTACCAAGTCATAGAATCATAGAGTGTTTGGCTTGGAAGGGACCTTAAAGTCATGCATACACATTATGTCTCAGCCTTGCTTAACTATATATCCAGGAATAAAAACCTTTTTGTTATCATTTCTGGCGAGCTAATAGCTAAATACTCTCTGGCTGTAAATTGTTTTATCAATATTTAAGCTGAGTTTGCTAACGTTCTGAACAGTGCTTGCAAAAGACACGTGTGAGCAGCAGAAGACAGACAGATGGTTATAGAGGCAAGGCAGTGATAAAAGCTGCAGATAGATGCAGAACTTTCAACTTACATTCCAACAACTCTTCTTATTAAAATATCTCTTCAGTGTGAACATGATTTTTTTTACAGGTAATCAATCTAGTTCAGTACTTGTCTTAAAGCACCAGAAGCAACACAGAACCTATTGACATTCTCTGAAGAGGAACTGGTATAAATCTTGGTTGCACTTGTTGATAATTGTGAAGGTTTGCAACTTCTTTGGGGTGTTTTTAACCCTTCTTGCTTGGCAGAGTGATGAATACCAGTGTAGCAGAGATAGTTGAAGAACAGTTGTGCTAGAGAATAGATTTTCATAGCTGGCTTGAATCTTTCTACTTGTTACTGCCTTCATGGAAGTAACTGTGTCCTTGTCCTGTTGTAATACCTGTGTGTGGACTGGGATGAAGGGCAGACCTGCTGTACAGGAAGAGATTCAATATACCCAGCATGTTATAACAAATACCCCATTCTGTGTGTGACACAATGATTGTAGAAGGGAGTTAGAGGCCTCTGACACCTATTAGTAGACTGCTGCTCCTGTCTGTAATGCATAACCTGCTCTGTGGTTGCTTTTGGGAAGGAAGCTTGCAGGGAAAGCAGCCAGTCTTGGAAGGCTTCTGTTCAGTTACAGCATGAATTTATTTTTAATTATTTTTATTTTTTTTTTACCTTACATTGATTTGTGAAGGCTGTTTAACTTCATTCAGTCACAGTTCTAATGTTCAACCATTTAGATGTGGCCAATGTTGATATTAAGGTGCAAAGAAAAGTGCTCTGTGTAAGGCAAACATTCAGCTGAAAATTGAAAACAATGCATTTCCAGGAACTGGAGTTTATAATCTGTGACTAATGTTTGAGAGTTGTTTTGGTTTGGTTTTTTCCCCTTTTTTTTTTTTGAGTGTTCAGCTTTTACGGATAACTTAATACGTTACAAATACATAGACTATATTGGAAAAACTGGAAACACTGAAACTGTAGCTATTACTAATAGAAAATGCCTGCATTAATAAGACAACAGTAGTTAATTACTGAAGGAGCTTTTTTTAAAGGTTTCTAGAGAATATGGTAGTGTTGAGTGCTGCAAAGTGGATTGCAGAACAACAGTCATGGTTTTGGCAAACTTCGTGGCCATAGAGAGAAGAATTTTAAGAGTTTGCTATGAAATTATCCTACTATGAAGGAGGCCTGAGCAGATTCTAGGCAGCTCTATTTTTTTTTTGTAACTTCAACAAGTGTTACGAAGAGTGGAAGAGAACAGCACTCTGAGAAAAGGATCATCATCCCTTTGTATTTTCTCTGTTAAATTTCTTATATTTATTTCCCAGTGTACAAGAGACCACAGGAGGTAGTTCTTTCTCTGCTGGTATTAGGAGTGATGGAATTCTGGTGAGAAACTCCATACATTTCTGTTTTCTTACCCCAAAGTAGCCTTATTTGCTCTCAGTAGAATAATTGGAAACTGAATTGAGGTATTATGATGTGGCTTTGGAAATGCTTGCAGTTTTTTAGAGCTTGTTTCTGGGGTATGTTTTTATTGTGGCTTTTTTTGTTTGGTTGGAGGATTTTTTGTTTGTGGTTTTTTTTTTCTTGTTTTGGTTTTGGTTTTGTTTGTTTTTAAAGGGGGACTCTCCTGTATTATATTGGTAGATGGCAAACTCCTGTAGCTCTGCATTCACCTTCCAAAGAGCTGAGAGGTAAAGGAGCAACGTCCCCTTCTGGTTTCCCTCTGCAGCTGTTAGTGAAAGTTTTCCTGGAGGGAGGGATATCATTGCACACCTACAGTGTGGTCTTGTGAATTATGTGTGCATATCAGCATAGAAACACATCTGTTTTTTCAAAGCCTTTAGCATGCCTTGTCTGTAAGAATTTCCAAAATGAGACTTCTGTGGTACTCAAATAATTATTTTTAAATCTTGCTTAGGTATTTAAATAGCTATCAGTTGAAAATAGGTTGTATTCTCAACGTGGTCTGCTGTCTTATCTCTACTGTCTGTAAGAGAATTTTTAACATAAATTCAGTGCTTCGTGTTCCTAGATAAAGATCCGATGCACAACAAAAAAATAACATTATTTTGTAGGATTGACTTTGGTAAGATTGTGATCTGAAGCTGAATGTGTTTGAATAGATGGGAAAGATGGATAGGGAAACAGAGGAAGTAAATAAAAAAATACAAATCTGCTCTTGACTAAAATGCAATAAAAGAAAGTCTTTGTTTATAAATCATTAATATAGACTTCACAAAACAATTACAGGCTCCTTGTGTTGCCGTTTAGCTTGCAATTTGTACAAGTGGAGTTTTCTGTGAGCTAAAGACAGTCTTGAGAATTACACAGCAGTAAGTGCCAGGAGGAATGGTAAATTTCACTAATGCACTGAGTTTACAGTTTTACTGTGATTTAATTTGGTTAACTTTCCCAAAGAAACAAGAAAATGTCTAGCCTTGTTTTTCTACAAATGCACAGATTTTAGCTAATGAGTCAAAAGAGTAAAGGACATGGAAAGAGATTTTATCAGTTGATAAGCTGACCAGGTACCAAAGCCAGTCCTAGTGAGTTGTTTTTGGCTGCTCCAAGGTGCTTTACAGGGATGAGCACTTTCCTGTCTTGTAGCAAACTAAGATCTGTGACTGATGAATTTTGCTCAGCCTTAACTTTTACCAGGATGGATTAAACTGTCCAATCAGCAATGAATTGTTGATAAATGCTTCTTAATGCTACCAAATTTAATATCAGGTTTTAAATTACTGAGGGTTTGCCTCATTGTTGTCCCATTACACAAGATCTTTTTGTGCTGCTGTGCTACAATAAGTAAAATAACTAACTTTCTGGCAGTGAAAATTTCTACTTCAGACATCTGCATTTTGGATGCAAAAGTGAATGAAAATATAATGCTGCTATCAGGATTTTTTTCAGAATGAAGTAACTTTATTTGGCAACTTTCTGTTACGATGATAATTTAGCTTTCATACTTGGACCTTGCAGAATTAGATCTCCAGTAAATTAAATATAGAAAAATGACTTGAACTATATAATTGTGGCTCAGTAATGGAGTCTCAGTTGTACTTAATTTTCACAGAAAACTAAATTTCAAGATTTTCCTCGAATGTGTATTGGAATTTCTTTGCCACACCACATTTTAACTCTGTCTTGTGCATTTATGGGAGACAAGGTTTGTGTGTGTGTATACATCATCTTATCTGTGTTAGTTTATATTAATAATGTTGTTTATATTATAATAATGTAATTTGTTATTGTTCTAATGAAGATTTAAATTGTTATAAGAGTTATGGGGGTTCCACAGATATTAAAGTAAATTGGAAACTAAAATACAGAGCTGAGTTACGAGTGAAACTCTTATTCTCAGTTACCTGTACAAATAGATTTTGTATCTAAATGACTAAAACCAAACCTGATTAAGACTCTGTTTAATTCTGGTATTGCAAGATGTCAAAGAGCTCTGACAACATTTTTTTCATGGGTTGCTCTGTATTTACCACCATTCTTTGGTTTTTTTATGCATAGCCAGGTGTACTAGTAAGCTACAAAAAATATTGCTGAAATCTAGATTAGTGCTATTACCTTGGGCCTTGCTTCTTCCTTTTGGGATCCTGAATTCCATCATCTCATGGTCCTGCAGCAAAGGCTACCCCTGATCTTTCAAAGTGTGAGGTTTCAAGAGACCAATTGTCCTCGTTGGTTCCTCAAGCACATCAGCACCATCAGTGCTGATTTAAACTCCACCATGAGGACCACAGCCTGCAAGCCCTTCCAGTTCTCTGAAAAAGACCTCAGCTACTTCATGGAATAGAGCATCGAGGAGGACGTGTCCAAACATCTGGAAGGCAGAGAAGTGGTTAGAGACAGACAAGTTTTGCCTGACTAATGAGTGGCTTTCTACGATGGAGTGACCTCATCAGAGGCCAAGGGGAAGAGCTACATCTGGCACATACCTAGACTTCTATAAGGCCTTTGCTACAATGCCTCTAAATTGGAGAGATATGGTTTTGACAGATGGACTGATGGATAAGGGATTGTCTGGATAGCCACATCCAGAGAGGTAGAGCCACTGGTTCAATGTCTAAGTGGAAACCGGTATCAAATGATGTCCCTCCACAGGCCTAATGGGACCAGTACTATTTAACATCTTCACCAGTGTCAGTGNAATAAAAAAATACAAATCTGCTCTTGACTAAAATGCAATAAAAGAAAGTCTTTGTTTATAAATCATTAATATAGACTTCACAAAACAATTACAGGCTCCTTGTGTTGCCGTTTAGCTTGCAATTTGTACAAGTGGAGTTTTCTGTGAGCTAAAGACAGTCTTGAGAATTACACAGCAGTAAGTGCCAGGAGGAATGGTAAATTTCACTAATGCACTGAGTTTACAGTTTTACTGTGATTTAATTTGGTTAACTTTCCCAAAGAAACAAGAAAATGTCTAGCCTTGTTTTTCTACAAATGCACAGATTTTAGCTAATGAGTCAAAAGAGTAAAGGACATGGAAAGAGATTTTATCAGTTGATAAGCTGACCAGGTACCAAAGCCAGTCCTAGTGAGTTGTTTTTGGCTGCTCCAAGGTGCTTTACAGGGATGAGCACTTTCCTGTCTTGTAGCAAACTAAGATCTGTGACTGATGAATTTTGCTCAGCCTTAACTTTTACCAGGATGGATTAAACTGTCCAATCAGCAATGAATTGTTGATAAATGCTTCTTAATGCTACCAAATTTAATATCAGGTTTTAAATTACTGAGGGTTTGCCTCATTGTTGTCCCATTACACAAGATCTTTTTGTGCTGCTGTGCTACAATAAGTAAAATAACTAACTTTCTGGCAGTGAAAATTTCTACTTCAGACATCTGCATTTTGGATGCAAAAGTGAATGAAAATATAATGCTGCTATCAGGATTTTTTTCAGAATGAAGTAACTTTATTTGGCAACTTTCTGTTACGATGATAATTTAGCTTTCATACTTGGACCTTGCAGAATTAGATCTCCAGTAAATTAAATATAGAAAAATGACTTGAACTATATAATTGTGGCTCAGTAATGGAGTCTCAGTTGTACTTAATTTTCACAGAAAACTAAATTTCAAGATTTTCCTCGAATGTGTATTGGAATTTCTTTGCCACACCACATTTTAACTCTGTCTTGTGCATTTATGGGAGACAAGGTTTGTGTGTGTGTATACATCATCTTATCTGTGTTAGTTTATATTAATAATGTTGTTTATATTATAATAATGTAATTTGTTATTGTTCTAATGAAGATTTAAATTGTTATAAGAGTTATGGGGGTTCCACAGATATTAAAGTAAATTGGAAACTAAAATACAGAGCTGAGTTACGAGTGAAACTCTTATTCTCAGTTACCTGTACAAATAGATTTTGTATCTAAATGACTAAAACCAAACCTGATTAAGACTCTGTTTAATTCTGGTATTGCAAGATGTCAAAGAGCTCTGACAACATTTTTTTCATGGGTTGCTCTGTATTTACCACCATTCTTTGGTTTTTTTATGCATAGCCAGGTGTACTAGTAAGCTACAAAAAATATTGCTGAAATCTAGATTAGTGCTATTACCTTGGGCCTTGCTTCTTCCTTTTGGGATCCTGAATTCCATCATCTCATGGTCCTGCAGCAAAGGCTACCCCTGATCTTTCAAAGTGTGAGGTTTCAAGAGACCAATTGTCCTCGTTGGTTCCTCAAGCACATCAGCACCATCAGTGCTGATTTAAACTCCACCATGAGGACCACAGCCTGCAAGCCCTTCCAGTTCTCTGAAAAAGACCTCAGCTACTTCATGGAATAGAGCATCGAGGAGGACATGTCCAAACATCTGGAAGGCAGAGAAGTGGTTAGAGACAGACAAGTTTTGCCTGACTAATGAGTGGCTTTCTACGATGGAGTGACCTCATCAGAGGCCAAGGGGAAGAGCTACATCTGGCACATACCTAGACTTCTATAAGGCCTTTGCTACAATGCCTCTAAATTGGAGAGATATGGTTTTGACAGATGGACTGATGGATAAGGGATTGTCTGGATAGCCACATCCAGAGAGGTAGAGCCACTGGTTCAATGTCTAAGTGGAAACCGGTATCAAATGATGTCCCTCCACAGGCCTAATGGGACCAGTACTATTTAACATCTTCACCAGTGTCAGTGACGTAGTTGGTGGGATTGGCTGCACCCTCAGCAAGTTTGCAGATGACTGTGTGTTGCAGTTGATTCACTGGAGGGCTGGGATGCCACCCAGAGGGACCTTAATAAGGAGTGTGCTGTGCAAAGCACGGGAACTTCAACAAGGCCAAGTGCAAGATCCCGTCCCCATGTCACAGATCACAGTGTCAGGGGTTGGAAGGGAGCTAGAAGATCATCTAGTCCAACCCCCCTGCCAGAGCAGGATCACCTAGACCAAGTCACCCAGGAACACATCCAGGCGGGTCTGGAATGTCTCCAGAGCAGAAGACTCCACAACCCCCCTGGGCAGCCCCTGCCAGGCTCTGCCACCCTCACTGGCAACAAGTTTATCCTTCTGTTTCCCCTCAACCTCTTGTGCTCCAACTGACTCCCACTGCCTCTCGTCCTGTCACTGGATGACCCTGAGCAGAGTCTGGCTCCATCCTCCCTACACTCACCTTTAACGTATTTAAAGACATGTCAGGGTAGTCTCCAATATCAACATGGACTGAGAGTTATTTGGAAACCCTGGCAACAGCATGTTGCTTCCTGGGGTTAAGCAGTACTCTGTGTATCCTCTGACACCTACAGCACTTTCTTCTCTCTCTTTTTGGTGCAGGAAGAGTTGAAATTAAAAAAATTCTGCAGGAAGCTGGTAACTTCTGTTGATATAATTTCTATTTGCTCCTTTTCAGAACAACAGTGGTTAAAATTCCTACTAACATAATACTATACCTTTCAAATATTTAGTAAGCTGAATAGCCCTGTTTTGTTTCAAAGGTTTTTCTTGTGGCTGCATTAGCTTTTCCCAAGAGATCTTTACGTTTTGAAGTTAGCAAGAGAGATGACATTTCTAAATAAACTGCTAAAAGTTACTTGTTTAAAAATTTTAGAAAAAGCTGAACTAGTANAAGCCAGTCCTAGTGAGTTGTTTTTGGCTGCTCCAAGGTGCTTTACAGGGATGAGCACTTTCCTGTCTTGTAGCAAACTAAGATCTGTGACTGATGAATTTTGCTCAGCCTTAACTTTTACCAGGATGGATTAAACTGTCCAATCAGCAATGAATTGTTGATAAATGCTTCTTAATGCTACCAAATTTAATATCAGGTTTTAAATTACTGAGGGTTTGCCTCATTGTTGTCCCATTACACAAGATCTTTTTGTGCTGCTGTGCTACAATAAGTAAAATAACTAACTTTCTGGCAGTGAAAATTTCTACTTCAGACATCTGCATTTTGGATGCAAAAGTGAATGAAAATATAATGCTGCTATCAGGATTTTTTTCAGAATGAAGTAACTTTATTTGGCAACTTTCTGTTACGATGATAATTTAGCTTTCATACTTGGACCTTGCAGAATTAGATCTCCAGTAAATTAAATATAGAAAAATGACTTGAACTATATAATTGTGGCTCAGTAATGGAGTCTCAGTTGTACTTAATTTTCACAGAAAACTAAATTTCAAGATTTTCCTCGAATGTGTATTGGAATTTCTTTGCCACACCACATTTTAACTCTGTCTTGTGCATTTATGGGAGACAAGGTTTGTGTGTGTGTATACATCATCTTATCTGTGTTAGTTTATATTAATAATGTTGTTTATATTATAATAATGTAATTTGTTATTGTTCTAATGAAGATTTAAATTGTTATAAGAGTTATGGGGGTTCCACAGATATTAAAGTAAATTGGAAACTAAAATACAGAGCTGAGTTACGAGTGAAACTCTTATTCTCAGTTACCTGTACAAATAGATTTTGTATCTAAATGACTAAAACCAAACCTGATTAAGACTCTGTTTAATTCTGGTATTGCAAGATGTCAAAGAGCTCTGACAACATTTTTTTCATGGGTTGCTCTGTATTTACCACCATTCTTTGGTTTTTTTATGCATAGCCAGGTGTACTAGTAAGCTACAAAAAATATTGCTGAAATCTAGATTNTTTTTTTTTCTTTTTCTTTTTTTTTTTCTTTTTTTTTCTTTTTTTAAGTGAAATTTCAGTACTGAGCTATACAGGAAAAGAAAATATTGGACTGATTACTAGTATTTTGTTTAGATTCAGGTGTTTGTTTTGTGGAAGATACTGATTTTTGCTATTACATGTCTGNCCTGAATTCCATCATCTCATGGTCCTGCAGCAAAGGCTACCCCTGATCTTTCAAAGTGTGAGGTTTCAAGAGACCAATTGTCCTCGTTGGTTCCTCAAGCACATCAGCACCATCAGTGCTGATTTAAACTCNGTCTGCATTTTGTGTGACCATTGCTCTATTTCAAGTTTGAAGCTTATCTGCTGTGTAGCAATAGCAAATTAAAAGGCAGATTCATTGTTAGTCAGAATTTCTGAACCTTTTATATATGTCAGAGTATAAAGGTGAAACAATTTTAATTTTGAGGAACTATGATATGCTACCACAGCTAAAATAACAGTATTTAAATGAGGTAATTGCCATTAAAATTTGTTCAGCTTCTTCTCTGCTTCTGTAGTGGTCCATGCAAGTCGAGTAAACCTTTTTCCATCGTCGTGAGCAGGAAATGCAGGAGCTAAATGCTAAATATTTTCTGAATAGCTTGCATATAAAGAGTGTTGTTTGTGACTGGTACTGAAATTTTTATTTCATAGAAAAGATAATCTAGTGAGCATCGTCTCAATTTTCTGCCTTTTTCATCCCCTCAATAGCCCAGACAGTCACTGTAAAATAAGAGTTGTTTACAAACTATGGATATATTAAAGATACTTTTACATAGCAGCATCTGTTTATAGCATATGTATGCCCAAGAGATTTGGTAGATAGATACCTCATATATTAAAATGTAGAATGATTGATAAATTCATTCTTGTTTTTTTGCTGGATAAGAAGAAAAATCAGGCCACAAACCAATTTTGTTGAAAGATGTTCAGTTACAGTTCAGTTAAGGACAGCTGAGTCCCCCTTGCAGCTTGGGGATAGGAAAGGCAGGAGAGCAGAAAGTCTCTTTCTGCAAATATTTTGCTTTTATAGTAACAAAACCAGCTAAACAAGCTTCTGAAATGTACAAGAATTCTTAACATTTCAAGTAAATATTTTTATAGTATGTTGCATAAATTCTAAGCATGCCCTAAGGTTTTCTTAAGGAGTTTTCCCTTTAACAAGCATGGAGTGGGTACCACTGCAGTACTCTGCAGTGAAAGGAAAGAAATGGTTAAAGAAAAAGGGTTTTTAGTCCACACCAACAGCCTCTGCTTCTGATTGGAATTGCACTGCAACCACAGTAGCAAAACTGAGTGATAAAGGTCACCCTGGATGCCTAATTAGCTCCTGTACTACACTGATATGACTGGGAATTTTATTTTTTAAGTGTGTTTCCTCACCCTCACACCCCATCAGGTATTTCTACAATAACAAGAAATTACACAATTTTCTGTTTCAAATAACAGAATTTTAAGTTACTCTGTTTTTTCTTTTGACAAATATGTCCCTGAAGTTTTTGTTCCTATCTACAAAAGCTTGCTTAAGCCTTTAAAAGAGACTACAGTTGAATATAAGCTGTAACAATAATTTCTTTAAAATCATGTTTTGTCACTTAGCTAATATTTTTTTAAATTCTTTAAGTACTGGTATGTAAAAAATACTTGCCATTTAAAAATCTTTTCTTGACTTTAGTTTTACTGTCTTTAAACTGCTTTCAAGGCCCACTGCTTTTCTTGGTAGCCATTCTCCAGTTATGTCATTATTTACAAAATAATTAGAAAGGAAGATCTGCATTGTACTCAATATTATCTAAGCAGTAGAATTCAGGTGTTGAAGTAATCATGTCTTAGCAGAGTGACCACAAAAGCAAAGAAAGACTTGAGTTTTCTNTTAAACAGTAGTTTATATACATGAAATATCTAAAAATACAAGGAACTACTGTTCAGAAAAAAGAAACAGATTCAGAGGGAAGAGAAAAATTACATTTTCTTATCTTCTGTCTGTCAGATTTTTCATTCCAGTACATTGCTGAAAGATTTCAGAGTTCAGGAGCTCAGAATTAATTCATTTCTCCCCTGGAAAGAGAATTAAATAACTTTATTAAGTGGTTAACAAACATTATGTTAATAAATTTCCATAAATGCCTTATGTTTTTTCCCAATATTCGGCTGGATGTTCTTAATAAATCCCATAATCCTTCTGTAATTTAAAATGTTATGAATCACCCTAAAGGCTGATTGAGTCATACATTTGATTTCTGAAATATCAGAAGTCTTCCAGCATTTTTAAAAGAAAACAAGTATTGATGTTTTCCTTCACTTTATAGATGATGGTGATGACAACTCATGACATTCAATACTAGCCTGCAGACTTTTGAGACACACAAGACAGACTTTTTCTCAGGACACTTTTCATTTTTCTCACACATGCTGGTGTTGGGCAGTTCAGAGGCCTGTCAGAAGTACAGGAGATGTCTGTCTCCATCCAGATTCTGCAGGTAATTTAACTTTACTGATCAGTGCCACAATGGAGAAATGTCTGTTTGGGGAACTTGGTCTGTCTTGCTGACCTCAGCACCTTCTATTTACTGGTTCCCAAGGACCTTCTGAACTGATGTGCAAACAGAAATATCCTCGAGGCTGTGATTTTAAGTGACATTTACTGAACTGAACTGAGATTTCTTTCTCTTTTTTTTTCTTTTTCTTTTTTTTTTTCTTTTTTTTTCTTTTTTTAAGTGAAATTTCAGTACTGAGCTATACAGGAAAAGAAAATATTGGACTGATTACTAGTATTTTGTTTAGATTCAGGTGTTTGTTTTGTGGAAGATACTGATTTTTGCTATTACATGTCTGCATTTTGTGTGACCATTGCTCTATTTCAAGTTTGAAGCTTATCTGCTGTGTAGCAATAGCAAATTAAAAGGCAGATTCATTGTTAGTCAGAATTTCTGAACCTTTTATATATGTCAGAGTATAAAGGTGAAACAATTTTAATTTTGAGGAACTATGATATGCTACCACAGCTAAAATAACAGTATTTAAATGAGGTAATTGCCATTAAAATTTGTTCAGCTTCTTCTCTGCTTCTGTAGTGGTCCATGCAAGTCGAGTAAACCTTTTTCCATCGTCGTGAGCAGGAAATGCAGGAGCTAAATGCTAAATATTTTCTGAATAGCTTGCATATAAAGAGTGTTGTTTGTGACTGGTACTGAAATTTTTATTTCATAGAAAAGATAATCTAGTGAGCATCGTCTCAATTTTCTGCCTTTTTCATCCCCTCAATAGCCCAGACAGTCACTGTAAAATAAGAGTTGTTTACAAACTATGGATATATTAAAGATACTTTTACATAGCAGCATCTGTTTATAGCATATGTATGCCCAAGAGATTTGGTAGATAGATACCTCATATATTAAAATGTAGAATGATTGATAAATTCATTCTTGTTTTTTTGCTGGATAAGAAGAAAAATCAGGCCACAAACCAATTTTGTTGAAAGATGTTCAGTTACAGTTCAGTTAAGGACAGCTGAGTCCCCCTTGCAGCTTGGGGATAGGAAAGGCAGGAGAGCAGAAAGTCTCTTTCTGCAAATATTTTGCTTTTATAGTAACAAAACCAGCTAAACAAGCTTCTGAAATGTACAAGAATTCTTAACATTTCAAGTAAATATTTTTATAGTATGTTGCATAAATTCTAAGCATGCCCTAAGGTTTTCTTAAGGAGTTTTCCCTTTAACAAGCATGGAGTGGGTACCACTGCAGTACTCTGCAGTGAAAGGAAAGAAATGGTTAAAGAAAAAGGGTTTTTAGTCCACACCAACAGCCTCTGCTTCTGATTGGAATTGCACTGCAACCACAGTAGCAAAACTGAGTGATAAAGGTCACCCTGGATGCCTAATTAGCTCCTGTACTACACTGATATGACTGGGAATTTTATTTTTTAAGTGTGTTTCCTCACCCTCACACCCCATCAGGTATTTCTACAATAACAAGAAATTACACAATTTTCTGTTTCAAATAACAGAATTTTAAGTTACTCTGTTTTTTCTTTTGACAAATATGTCCCTGAAGTTTTTGTTCCTATCTACAAAAGCTTGCTTAAGCCTTTAAAAGAGACTACAGTTGAATATAAGCTGTAACAATAATTTCTTTAAAATCATGTTTTGTCACTTAGCTAATATTTTTTTAAATTCTTTAAGTACTGGTATGTAAAAAATACTTGCCATTTAAAAATCTTTTCTTGACTTTAGTTTTACTGTCTTTAAACTGCTTTCAAGGCCCACTGCTTTTCTTGGTAGCCATTCTCCAGTTATGTCATTATTTACAAAATAATTAGAAAGGAAGATCTGCATTGTACTCAATATTATCTAAGCAGTAGAATTCAGGTGTTGAAGTAATCATGTCTTAGCAGAGTGACCACAAAAGCAAAGAAAGACTTGAGTTTTCTGGGTTTTTTTCCAACTTCAGAACCACAGCTTCAGTACTCTATACTTTTTTTTTTTTTTCATGTTTGAATCATGTTAGAAAGTATGAATACTTGGCTAAGATCTAGTGAACTTGTATTTTGTTCTCTGTGTGCTTTATCCTAAAGCTGAATTAAAACACAGATTTGTTTTGAAGATACGGACTGTTGAAGCATACTTGGGATGCAAATGTTGCTGCTTGTGTCTTGCAGGATATCTAATTTTCTGAAGAAGTATCAGATCTCCAACCAAAATGTTCTTTTGTGCTGTAGTTATAATCATGCAGTGTTTTAAATATTCCTTTGAGAATAAAACAAAAGTCTACGTGATATTGCCAATGATGGCTTTTCAAATGTGGGTGCCATCTAATCCAATGTGCCAGTTCACAGAGAGGTTTGATCACCATTTTAAGATGCTATTCCATGTGCAAATGAGCTGATATAGTGACTAATTGCAAGTTTAATTAAACTTGGAAATACTTCATTTTATCAAAGAGGTTTGCTTTAATCAAAGAAAAATAAAAGAACTATATTATAAATAAATAGAAGAAAATTAAATATAAATTATATGGATGAATGAAGAGGGAAAGAGATCTAGCTCTTCAAAATGTATTTTTAATTTGCTTTATTTCCAACCATTTTTGTCTATTTGGTTATGTTGTTTTAGAAGTGTTAACAACATTTGTATAAAGCATTGTTATTTAAGCAAGTGCATAGGCTTTAAATGAGGAAAAAGAAATCTGGATATATATGTCTTTTATGTGACTTTATCTGCCTACATTGTAATATCTTAATGGAAAAAAGGGACATCATCCTTTTTAGGAAACATTGATCTTCCATTTAAAATGTTGACTAATGGCAAATTGAAGATCTGAATTGCATGTTTCAAGTTCTTAACAGTTAGGCCATGCTAAGGAGGAAAGGGAATCTAAGGCCATTTACTCTTAAATGGAAGCCTGTTTTTAAAGGAGAGCTCTTCATTGGAAGAGATATTGTTCACTATTTACTGACAAAATGTTCTGCTTGTTTTCATTATTTCTTTCTGTCTTTTTTGTGGGCTTTGTTTTGTTTTCTTTGGGGGGGTGTTACTGTTTCTTGGCTTTTTCTTTTTTTAACTTGAATGAATGAAAGTGAAATTGAGGGCCAAAATATAAATATTATATTTTAAATATTTTATGAATATTAAGTTTCTCAAAAAATTGTGAATCATTTGGGAAACATGTTTAACAAATTCTTGGTGATCTGATAAGTAAATAACTTACAGTCTCAAGTGTTAAGAGTTTTGAAGCACGGTGGCTCAAAAAGTGAGCTGTAGCATCCATCAGCAGGAAATCCATTCCCACAGGTCAACTCAATTCATTCAGGACATTGGAAGAAAAAAAGCTGTAATTTCTGCTTGCAGGTATCAGTGCTTTCTAGGAATCAACAAGGTATATTTTTATCACAACTAATTCTCATTCTTGCACATTGGAAGAAAGGGGAAAGGAAGCAGGACAGATAGACCAATGAGAGTATAGTAGAAAAAAAAATTGCAAAATACCAGTTTATTAAATTTTATCATTTAAATCCTAATGACATACAGTAAGTAAAAGAATTTAAAGTGAAAAATATTTTAAAAAAGGCTTTGATGGTCTCATTTTTAGGATTTTATTCTAATTAAAGTACTTCTGAAGGAAAGAATAATTAGTAATTTATTGTCTTCAAGTTTGTTTGTAGCTGATATAAAACTAACTGTTCTGTGCTAGTCTGTAAAGTTAATAATCAGAAAATAGTTTCACTAGGGTAAAGGTTACATCAGGATTTACCCTGCTTACTCAAGTTTGTGAGCCATGAAAAGAACTGGTTCTGAGGCACCTCTTCCATATTCCTATCCACTTTCTTTTTAATGGCCCACATGTAAACAATAACCTCCTTAATAACATACTGTAATACTTGATTTTCATCTGCAGTAGTCAGCAAAAATCACTGTGCTTTTCAGCTTAAGAAAATACACTTTGTTTTTTGGTATACATTGCAGATGGAACTCAGAAGTATTGCTGGTGTTGGAATGTGCTGCTGCCAATGTTGACAAAATATCAGTGAACAAAATAATCTGTTCTCTTTTAATTATTCTTATACTTCAAGCTACTGTATTCTCTTCTGTGCATGCTTTGAAAGATTTTGAAAGCTTGGGGGAAAGTGGGAGGATGGGTCTGAAAGCAAAGATTTGTCTTATGTTTGTTAAGGGTAGCTCAGAGAGAAATGAAATGTAAACCACATTATGTTTATTTTGTATGACTGTTACAAGATGAAGTCTGACTATGCAACTTCTTGCTTGCATTGTAATAAATAACCAAATAAATACCCTGATCTATCTGTAACAGTTTTGACAATTTGTAGCTAAGCATAATAGGTTTTCCTTCCTCTGTCTACATCACCTCTGTATTCTAGGACTGCATCATTTGAGCTGCAGGGTTAGTAAAACGAGCTGTAGAAATTGCCATTTAGTGAGGATGTGATATATGTTTCCCCAGTGGCAGACACAACTGCTAAATAGCTCCTTGTCGCATTTGAGAGATGAAATACTGTCTATTTTCCTGGCTGAGAAGAATGGGATTTTAGTGCTGAGACTGAGAGTGGCCTGAAAGATTTCTGCTACTGAACTTCCAAATAAGGATTGAAACTACCCTGTTAAGGAGGCATGGAATTTTGTTTATGATGCAAATTAGACTTGAGCACTGTGCGCTGTTGTAGTTTTATTTATAAAATAAATGTGTGTCATTGAAACTAGGAGGAAAAAGTAAAAAAGCTAACTGCATCATAATTTATTGCTATTTGGTTTATTTATTTCTGTTACTTTAATGAGGTTGTCTGTGGCTTCAAGATGAGAAACCTAGTTTTGAGTCTTGTAAATAGGTGAATCTTCAGGTTATGATAAAAACCTTTTTATTTCTGTATGAATCTCTAAACTGGTGTATTTTATTAGTACAATGAATCACAGAATCACAGA
>VYZU01026550.1:15216-33054 GCA_013401355.1 Ceyx cyanopectus | reverse complement strand
TCACTGCTGCTGAAAAAAAAAAAAAGTTATTCCCTTCCCCGCTGCCACCCACCTCTAAATCTTCCCTCTTGCTGCTTTCTGTATGCTCATGTTATCCTTGCCTGAGCTGATGCAGTCACTAAACCAGCAAACTGGCCCAGCAGAAGTTGACTTATTTTTCTGGTGGTTTTGTTTCTAGAAGGCAAGAGAACCGTGCCCACATAGTTAGCTGGACAAGACCACCAAGAGGACAAATGAGTGCTGGAGTCAGCACCAGCAAGTGGGTGATGGGAAGGGGAATATCCCTTTTGGAAGCTGTAAGGTATTAGGTCAACTCAGTCACTGTGTGAAATGTTTCCCTTAGACACAGAGGCTCTAAAGCTCTTTCCTGCCAAAGTTAACCAGTGACCCAAAGATGGGCAGGATAGCACAGAGCAGCTGCAGCAACAGAACAGGGAAGTGGAGTTGTCTGGCATTCCGATGATACATCTAGGAAGCAGTAGGCTCTGCTTGGAAAGGTCACAGACATGTCCTCAGTTACTGCTTTGATTAGAGCTGAAAGCATTGCTGGTGGGGCTAGAAACACCAACATAATCCCCAGGGGAACGAACGGGGCTGCCAAGCAGAAGTGAAGAAACAATGCATAGAGCACAGGTAAAACAACTGTGCGACTGTTACACATGGTCAGACTCAGGAAAGGCATGGGAATGCTGGGTGGAGCTCAAAGGAGGTTTGCAGAAAGAGATCTAAGGATGAGAAATAAAAAATAAAATGTACTTTTAAGTGGGAAGCTTAAGGAGCATAGTTAGTGCAGCATAAGGAACAGAAAGTTGAAAGGTGCCTTAACTGCTGCCTACAAATACCTAGCCAGGAAGGAGCTCTGAGAGCAAGCAGCTCCCTGTCCTCCCTAACAAAGGCAAAGCACTCATGAAGCTGGGTAAAGAAATTATGCAAATGTAAATTCAGATTTAAAACCCTGAATTCAGATGTCATTTCTTGGGATGGAGGGCTCATAAAGATTAAAACAGTTTACCAGGAAAGCTGGTGGAGTAACTGTAGCTTTCATAAGATTCCCTTTTCTTTTTTTTTTCAAAAGGAAAAAGAAAAGAAAACAAACAAACAAAAAACTCAAAAACCCCCCACATTAAAAAAAGAAACCACCAACCAAATATAACAAGAAAAAAAGGCAACCAAAAAAAACACCACACCATATCACACTTCCCCCTACAAATTCTAAAGGAAAATACACAGCCTGAATACACAGGAAGTCAAATTAGATGGAAGCATAGCTCATACTGGTCTATAAATAAACAAGTGATTAACTATTGCTCTAATTGATGCTTGCCATCGATGGCAAAAGGACTGTTTTCCTCCTCTTTCATCAGGGAGGGATTTGTGCTACCAATAAAAATCAGTGACAAAGTCACAGAACTGGCCCCTTCCACACCAGTACATTCAGCTAAGGTTGCAGACAGCAACAAAAAGGCTTTGGCTAGAAATTGCCCACAGCTTATCTGCAAAGACAAATACTTTGCTTCTTTAAATGGGAGCCTAAGCAAAGACCCCAAGCCAGCTAACAATCAGCTAAGCAGTCCCAGGCATGTTCAGGCTTTTCTGTTTTTTGAAAGGTTTATGAGAATCTAGCATTTGGCTTTTATTTTACTACCTTATCCTACCATGCAGTTTCATTAAACATGTTTTAGTGCACGGAGCCTTCTATCTAAAGAAAACATAAAGACCTCTCTGAGAAAGGACAAGTCTTCTTCATACAAAACAAGGCATATTTGGGAAACCTTCCAGTTAAAAATAAAATAAAATTCTAAAAGTGCAACTATTTGGAACAGCAATTCTTTGAAGAAAAGGGTGAATCAACAAAAGAAACTTCTCCATGTTCGTGAGGGAACGTCTGTTTTTAAAGGGCAGAATCACAGACAGATGAAAGAATACAACATAGTCACATAGTCACCGTTTTGAACCTTAAAACTACAGCACAACATCATTAGAGGATTTTGTGCAACCTTCTGGACATACAGAGTAACGAGCATGTGTGGATGTGCGAACAGCTGTAAAGCATGATTTCCAACTTACAGTAACCCCAAGAAACCTAAAGCACCTTTAAGGAAGGAAGAAAAAAGCTGCAAAAACCTACCATTTCAAAATCTCTGCACCCAAATACACTCTCCAATAAGCAGAGCACTTTCTAAGACATATTGATGTAGTGAAGCTCTAATCGAGTCTCCTCTTCAACATAAACTGAGAAACAACTCATTCTTCTAACCTTCTTTTAGATAGTAGACCTCATAAGGTATATTCCTAGCTTCAAAATGTGAACATCCCGAGACCACTAACCTTCAGCAGCCCTACCTGCATTGGTTTATTACTCTATGAGTTGCAGGCAAGCAGGATAATTATCCCATTAACAACATGACATACACCTGAGATTTCCTCCTATGGTCAGGCCACCTTCTGAAAACTTAAACTGTGTTATTACTCTTTTCTCCCAACAGATCAGAGCCAGAAGAAGAGCTGTTTTTTTGATTCTGAAACAAGTCTATTTGAACAGTGTTGTTCTTTATGGCTGAGTATAGTCCTCTTTTTTTTGTGTGTGCACAATTTGCCTCCTGTTGCTTGACCACTGCCAAAGGCTTTCTCATGCACCCTACCATAGCTTTTCTGCAGAGAAAAGCAATTAAAGACTCACCCGTGATGTTAGAAACCAGCATTTGAGCAGGTAAAAGGAAGAGTCTGATGGCAGTACCTGGTAATAGGACAAAATCTGGGGACTGGGTTTTCTGAAATGCTTGTGACTGAGCTTAGACAAAGAGGTTTTGCAGTTATAGCTGCTGGCACACTGGCAAAAGGGCAGGTGAGTCTCTTACTTGCCTGCACCTGGTTGGTGAAACATTGCAACCAATAGACAGGAGATGACTCAGAGGCCCTTATGAAATGTCCTCGGGACAGTCAGCTGAGGCTATGGTGGTTCCTATTGTTCCAACAGCAAATTATGGCTGGTGAGAAAATAGGTTTTGTGTATCTAAAATGGTGCAAGCTTGTGGTAGGTTTTGTTTGTTTTTAAAGACAATTCAGGGTTTATTTAAGATGGTATGTCAGCTTGGGCAGCTGAGGCACCTACACTAGTTACAGCACCCATGTTAGCTGCCGTGAGTTATCCACCTTGCCAGTGACTTGGCCATGGTCTTGCTCCTGTTCGAGCAGCAAAAAAACCACTTCTGCACACAACTGGTACTCTACAATTCTCAGGTTAAAAAAATCTTACACATAACAACCTTTGCTGGATTTAATTAAAAAACATCAAGAAGTAACTCCAAGGCTGCATATTCCAAAAGACATTATCCTCACTTACTAGAAATGTATTTCAGTGTTTCTCTCATTATAAAGGAGAAAGCCTGCAGTCACATTTTTCAAACATGGTGTTAAAGACAAAGCTCCCAAATCTACATTTAGCTGCTCAAATAAAGGGGCTCTATCTTAACCAGACAGTGCACAGAAATTCTCCAGAAACTACATAAAGTTGCAGGCACCCAACTTTTTTTGAAAGACAAAAAGAAATAAACACATTATGTATAAGTAAGTGTGCCAATACAGGCACCTGAAGATAACAGAGGGAAGAAGGTTTTAACACATTGGCCAGAAGAGTTAAGGTGACAAATGTCCAGCTGAAACTGTTTGCAGCTGCACTAGTAACACAAAGAAGAAATAACAGTGTATAGAATGAGTGGGAAATAGAAAACAGGAAGGATGAGATGGACAGTGAGGGATTTGTTAAGGGTATGTCTTAGAAAGGGGACCAGGGATTTGAGGGAATGGGGTGCCCCATCTCACCAACACACAGACCTGAGAAATGCTAAGTCAGAAGAAGCAGGCTGCAGCACGTCTGCTGTGTGTCTTTCTAAGGCAACAACCAGATTTCTGGGTTTTACCCTACCTGTTCTGTGTATAAAACAAACTTATTTCGCCCTCAAAAGCTGTAATTTGAAGAGTAGAGGCACAAATTTCACACAGCTGAGACACACAACTGTCTCTACAATTCTACCAAGTGCGTGCCGACGCAAACCCCTAATTATCTGCTCTGTCGTGCAATTAGTCACTCTGAACATGTACTAATTGTAAATATGTGAATGTTAGGCACACTTCATACATTCAATAGCATCCTGTGTTTGTACACAGGCAACTCTTATAGCTAAGATCATACCCTGAAAGGGGCAAGCGAAATAAACAAAAGATACAGTGTATATGTTAATTATCCTGTAATCTTACAAGAAATCAGAAAATTCCTTTCAAAAGTATATAATCAAGTGCTTTCTGTGTCATTGTTTGGGTTTGTTTTTTTTTTCTTCTCCTTTTAAATAATTGGACACAGTGCTTCCATGGCCTGCACTAATGACAGAAATTGAAGCTCATTATTCAAGCTTGTTGTGATCAATACAGAGAAAACACAAGAACAGTCATGAGCAGGCAGTCCTAACACACAATTTTTAAGGCCAGTGAAATTATTGGTTGATTACTTTGAAAAAAATTGACATTATCAGAGAAATATAAATGTGGAAATGGAGGAAGGATGCACTTGAGAAATATCACTGTGCACATTTCAGCACACCTAAACAGTCTTTCATGTAGTTGAACCTTACATTTGCAAAACTCTGGAACTACTCAAACATGAAACTCAGCATATATAATAGGGTTAACTTAACCCAAGCATAAAAAGGCTGGCTAAATCTACAACAGCCAGATCTCATCCATCTCTTTCTCTTATTNTATAAAGTAAAAACAAAACCAAACAAGAACATTTTTTTTTGAAATACTGTTGAACCATAATCTGCAGTGATCAAAATGTATTTTTTTAATACATCAAAGAAATAATATGTCAACCACCATAAAATATAAGAGAAGATTTTGGAAACTTCAGAAATGGTGATCTTTTTCACATCTTCATGCACACATAGATCATGGCTATATATTTGTGGAATTCTTTTGGCTTACTATTTGTTGCAAAGATATGTTTTCTCCTTTCTTTACCAGCAGTAAATCTGACACATTCACCCCATAAATCCACCACAGGAGATGACTCAGAGGCCCTTATGAAATGTCCTCGGGACAGTCAGCTGAGGCTATGGTGGTTCCTATTGTTCCAACAGCAAATTATGGCTGGTGAGAAAATAGGTTTTGTGTATCTAAAATGGTGCAAGCTTGTGGTAGGTTTTGTTTGTTTTTAAAGACAATTCAGGGTTTATTTAAGATGGTATGTCAGCTTGGGCAGCTGAGGCACCTACACTAGTTACAGCACCCATGTTAGCTGCCGTGAGTTATCCACCTTGCCAGTGACTTGGCCATGGTCTTGCTCCTGTTCGAGCAGCAAAAAAACCACTTCTGCACACAACTGGTACTCTACAATTCTCAGGTTAAAAAAATCTTACACATAACAACCTTTGCTGGATTTAATTAAAAAACATCAAGAAGTAACTCCAAGGCTGCATATTCCAAAAGACATTATCCTCACTTACTAGAAATGTATTTCAGTGTTTCTCTCATTATAAAGGAGAAAGCCTGCAGTCACATTTTTCAAACATGGTGTTAAAGACAAAGCTCCCAAATCTACATTTAGCTGCTCAAATAAAGGGGCTCTATCTTAACCAGACAGTGCACAGAAATTCTCCAGAAACTACATAAAGTTGCAGGCACCCAACTTTTTTTGAAAGACAAAAAGAAATAAACACATTATGTATAAGTAAGTGTGCCAATACAGGCACCTGAAGATAACAGAGGGAAGAAGGTTTTAACACATTGGCCAGAAGAGTTAAGGTGACAAATGTCCAGCTGAAACTGTTTGCAGCTGCACTAGTAACACAAAGAAGAAATAACAGTGTATAGAATGAGTGGGAAATAGAAAACAGGAAGGATGAGATGGACAGTGAGGGATTTGTTAAGGGTATGTCTTAGAAAGGGGACCAGGGATTTGAGGGAATGGGGTGCCCCATCTCACCAACACACAGACCTGAGAAATGCTAAGTCAGAAGAAGCAGGCTGCAGCACGTCTGCTGTGTGTCTTTCTAAGGCAACAACCAGATTTCTGGGTTTTACCCTACCTGTTCTGTGTATAAAACAAACTTATTTCGCCCTCAAAAGCTGTAATTTGAAGAGTAGAGGCACAAATTTCACACAGCTGAGACACACAACTGTCTCTACAATTCTACCAAGTGCGTGCCNTCACAGACAGATGAAAGAATACAACATAGTCACATAGTCACCGTTTTGAACCTTAAAACTACAGCACAACATCATTAGAGGATTTTGTGCAACCTTCTGGACATACAGAGTAACGAGCATGTGTGGATGTGCGAACAGCTGTAAAGCATGATTTCCAACTTACAGTAACCCCAAGAAACCTAAAGCACCTTTAAGGAAGGAAGAAAAAAGCTGCAAAAACCTACCATTTCAAAATCTCTGCACCCAAATACACTCTCCAATAAGCAGAGCACTTTCTAAGACATATTGATGTAGTGAAGCTCTAATCGAGTCTCCTCTTCAACATAAACTGAGAAACAACTCATTCTTCTAACCTTCTTTTAGATAGTAGACCTCATAAGGTATATTCCTAGCTTCAAAATGTGAACATCCCGAGACCACTAACCTTCAGCAGCCCTACCTGCATTGGTTTATTACTCTATGAGTTGCAGGCAAGCAGGATAATTATCCCATTAACAACATGACATACACCTGAGATTTCCTCCTATGGTCAGGCCACCTTCTGAAAACTTAAACTGTGTTATTACTCTTTTCTCCCAACAGATCAGAGCCAGAAGAAGAGCTGTTTTTTTGATTCTGAAACAAGTCTATTTGAACAGTGTTGTTCTTTATGGCTGAGTATAGTCCTCTTTTTTTTGTGTGTGCACAATTTGCCTCCTGTTGCTTGACCACTGCCAAAGGCTTTCTCATGCACCCTACCATAGCTTTTCTGCAGAGAAAAGCAATTAAAGACTCACCCGTGATGTTAGAAACCAGCATTTGAGCAGGTAAAAGGAAGAGTCTGATGGCAGTACCTGGTAATAGGACAAAATCTGGGGACTGGGTTTTCTGAAATGCTTGTGACTGAGCTTAGACAAAGAGGTTTTGCAGTTATAGCTGCTGGCACACTGGCAAAAGGGCAGGTGAGTCTCTTACTTGCCTGCACCTGGTTGGTGAAACATTGCAACCAATAGACAGGAGATGACTCAGAGGCCCTTATGAAATGTCCTCGGGACAGTCAGCTGAGGCTATGGTGGTTCCTATTGTTCCAACAGCAAATTATGGCTGGTGAGAAAATAGGTTTTGTGTATCTAAAATGGTGCAAGCTTGTGGTAGGTTTTGTTTGTTTTTAAAGACAATTCAGGGTTTATTTAAGATGGTATGTCAGCTTGGGCAGCTGAGGCACCTACACTAGTTACAGCACCCATGTTAGCTGCCGTGAGTTATCCACCTTGCCAGTGACTTGGCCATGGTCTTGCTCCTGTTCGAGCAGCAAAAAAACCACTTCTGCACACAACTGGTACTCTACAATTCTCAGGTTAAAAAAATCTTACACATAACAACCTTTGCTGGATTTAATTAAAAAACAACAAGAAAAAAACAAGAAAAAAACCCAACAAAATACTTCTCTCTTCTCCCCCACTGAAAACCATCATCTTCATCTCTTGGCCAGCCCCAGGAAAGGGAGCCAGGCTGGTGTCCAGCTTTCTGCCTGGNCTGAAACTGTTTGCAGCTGCACTAGTAACACAAAGAAGAAATAACAGTGTATAGAATGAGTGGGAAATAGAAAACAGGAAGGATGAGATGGACAGTGAGGGATTTGTTAAGGGTATGTCTTAGAAAGGGGACCAGGGATTTGAGGGAATGGGGTGCCCCATCTCACCAACACACAGACCTGAGAAATGCTAAGTCAGAAGAAGCAGGCTGCAGCACGTCTGCTGTGTGTCTTTCTAAGGCAACAACCAGATTTCTGGGTTTTACCCTACCTGTTCTGTGTATAAAACAAACTTATTTCGCCCTCAAAAGCTGTAATTTGAAGAGTAGAGGCACAAATTTCACACAGCTGAGACACACAACTGTCTCTACAATTCTACCAAGTGCGTGCCGACGCAAACCCCTAATTATCTGCTCTGTCGTGCAATTAGTCACTCTGAACATGTACTAATTGTAAATATGTGAATGTTAGGCACACTTCATACATTCAATAGCATCCTGTGTTTGTACACAGGCAACTCTTATAGCTAAGATCATACCCTGAAAGGGGCAAGCGAAATAAACAAAAGATACAGTGTATATGTTAATTATCCTGTAATCTTACAAGAAATCAGAAAATTCCTTTCAAAAGTATATAATCAAGTGCTTTCTGTGTCATTGTTTGGGTTTGTTTTTTTTTTCTTCTCCTTTTAAATAATTGGACACAGTGCTTCCATGGCCTGCACTAATGACAGAAATTGAAGCTCATTATTCAAGCTTGTTGTGATCAATACAGAGAAAACACAAGAACAGTCATGAGCAGGCAGTCCTAACACACAATTTTTAAGGCCAGTGAAATTATTGGTTGATTACTTTGAAAAAAATTGACATTATCAGAGAAATATAAATGTGGAAATGGAGGAAGGATGCACTTGAGAAATATCACTGTGCACATTTCAGCACACCTAAACAGTCTTTCATGTAGTTGAACCTTACATTTGCAAAACTCTGGAACTACTCAAACATGAAACTCAGCATATATAATAGGGTTAACTTAACCCAAGCATAAAAAGGCTGGCTAAATCTACAACAGCCAGATCTCATCCATCTCTTTCTCTTATTCTGGGTATCAGAAAGATTGAAGTGTTAATAGCTGTCTTATTCACTCATTACTTTACAGGCTTTAAAATCTGCATAAAAATAGATTTCAAAAACAACTCTTACTCAAATCAAGCACATATGACTGCAGCTACATCAAACAGAGTCCCAGTTTTATCAGAGATATGCTGCTTCATGTCAGTTAGCTGACACAACCACGCGTCTGCCTCTGTGCTGAATACATGTGCATGCAGGGAGGAAGGGGGAGAAAGGAGAAGAGCACAGGCCCGCATGCAAACATGCTGTTATCTGTTTTTTTCCAGTTGGAAAAAAATGTTAGCACAGCTCAATCAAATCTATTTAAAACAGCTAGGGACTCATTCAACCACCCTATTTCAACAAGCTCTTTATCCCAGGCCTTAACCCAAATGTGCTGAAGACCATGGGAGTTCCTCAGCTGACCTTGGTGGGGTTTGGATAAGACCCACTCTGCAAGTTAATCTCATTTGATATGGTGGTGTTAATTGGCTATACTGCTAGAGTAAAAAGTATTGCAGAGCATTAAAAAGGCTGACAAAATCTGACTTTACAAAAAGCAACAGCAAGGCTTCAGCCCGATAAAGGCAATACAAGGGTTTTGCCCTTGCAGCACAGACACTAGGTCAACTGAGGGTGAAGCATGTAAATAATTTGGGCAACATGAAGATTACTTCTCAATTTCCGTATAAGTGATTTAACCCATTTCTTAACTTATTGTGACAACAGTGGTCCTGTTCCCAGCAACCCATCTACTTTGTAAACACTTTTGCCAGATGTAGAAACGCGCAAGGCCAACGTCCACATTTCACTGCTGCGCTCAGCTGCCTCCCAAAGAAGCGGGAAGAAGCCTTTTAGCTCTGGCCTTCTCTGATGGATCAACACCCCTGGCCAACACCGTCAGTGCAGCAATTCCAACAACACACTGTAGATCTGCATTAAAAAATGCATTGTCCAAATCGTCATACCATTTTATCAGTTAATTTGCTACGTTTGCTGTTTCTAAGGCATCAATAGAGCAAATCAAATGATCACTCGTCCCTAACAGTGGAACATTTTTGAGCACAAGCTCCCAATGTTTGCATATGTACTTATTCATAAATTGTATAAATGTTCTACTATACTAATACATCATGTGCACTATAAAGCATACACTAAAAGAGAAATTAAGAAAGGATGAGATAAAAATGTAGTAGTTTTTATTATTATTAATGATACAACTAATATTTTCTTCCTCTAATGAACTGCCTTGCACACTTCCTGGGGTGTATGTACTCCACTTTGGTGTGATAGAGGAACACTCTGTGGAGGTTCTATAAAGGACTCGTATGTGCCCTTCTTCGTTGCCAATAAAATATCAGTCTTACCATATACAGGCAAACCCTGGTCTCTTTTTCAGGCACGAAGCTGGCCTATGTGTGCTGGGTAGCACAACAGATGTTTTCTTTCTGCATCTGCTGGTTGTCACTATATCACAAAACTGCTCAGCACTGTTGTTTTCTGCTCAGTGCTTAGTTTTTATAAGGCTGTCCCTGAATTTCCAGTTACAATTAGTGAAATAAAAAAAACACTCCCTTTTAACATGGTATTTATATTCTGCAAACGGAATTGAAAATGTAAGTCTTCTTTGTTTTTATGAACCAAAAAAATCAATTTCCTACATCTTTCACCTACTCTCTTTCTTGTCTCCCGTTCTTTCCATCCTAAGACATCAATCTTTCCATCTTGTCTTTTTCCTGTTTGTACATATAGGAGGAAGCCATCCACCTCTCTGACAATGTTTTCAAAAAAATCTGTCCACTAAGCTGAATTTTTTGGCCTCATCACCTCTTTCCTAACAACATCTCTTACTGGTCTTCTAAATAAATTTCCTCAAATTATTAAGTTCTGAGGCATGTGGATAAGGACATGTGTTACTGAGCTTTTTTTGCATAGAGGAGCCAAAATCACCTAATAAGATAGAGCTTTAAAGCTTTATCAGTTTATGAAGAGGCTTAGGGGATAACGGAGGTGCCTGCAATTGCTGGGGGTTGGGCTTAACATCACAGGAGCCCCCTTTCCAGACTTTCCCTGACACTCTTTCTCCTCCCTACCTTGGGCTTGCTTATTTCTGCTTATTACTTGGCTGAACAACAAGAAGTAGAAAGCTGAAAACATACCTTTTGGTTTGGTTTTTGTTTTTTTTTACAGGCCTACCTATTCCTGTATTTCATAAGCTATAAAAAATGCCATGTCAAATTTAGAGCACCACACATATTATCATTTCCAGTTGAAGGTAGGGCCTCCACACTTGTCTTCACACTGACTGCTTTCCCTGTAAGCCATCCGCTTATTAACATCAATTGCAAATCAATCTGTAGAGGTGAAATTAATCACTGTGCAAAGAGTCAGCAGGTATCCTACTTCAGCCCATCAAAACAGGGCTTACATTAAACTCTAAGTAGTGCTTCAGACTTATATTAAACCATTGTAGAGGGTGTACTGCACTTCTTCTGAGTTACATTTCATGCAAACCATAACACTAGGAAAATGCACTTCAGCACTTAGGCACTGTGCAAATAGATATTACAAGAAAAAAAAAAAAGAACAAAACCACAAAAAAAAACCACCAAACACCCCAAATAAAACAAAAAAAACACAACTCCAAACCAACAAATTTCAACAGATAGACTAAGGTGCACTATATTAGGAAATACTTGATTTTTTTTTTCACTGACATTTTATTATAAGAAATTGATTGCTTTTCTGAGAAAATTATAAGCAGTGTGATCTGATAACCTGTAATAAACACATTATGCTCTCAAAAAATGATCTAATCAAGTGGAAAATACCTTTAAAGCTTCTTAAAATATATGAGCTTGCAAATGACTGTCTTTGTTACCAACACACCTACATGAGAATGAGCTTAGGAAAGACCTAGAAAACCCTGGTGTTCAAGTGTGATCTTTATTAATAGGATTTTATAGCAACACAGTTCCACTGAATTCTATGAGAAAACAAAACAAAAAAAAAGCCAAATTAATTTCTGTTTAAGGGAAACCAAAACCTTAACTACTTATTGAGAAACTCTGCAACCCATATATTATCTAACTCACTGTCCTGACCAGTCTCTCCTCTTCTGCTAAAGGGTTTAACCCAGACCTGTGGCTGGCCTGAGCTGGGATAGGAGGGGAGGCACCATGGGACTCTTAAAGCTGTCACATCCAAAAGACTTAACCTCGTCTGTGTTCTCTGTTTCACACAGCCATGGCAAAACTATGCCTACAGTACAAAATCTGTAGTGTTACAGGAATGCGGGTACACCAGATTGACCACACGCTCTTCATCAGCAAAGCCAGGCTCCACTGTAGTGTGGCAAAGTCACTGCACCCAGGACCAAGTGGAGCTCTAACAAGGGAATCAGAGCACTCAAGGCTCTGCCATGAGTGCCCCATAAAGGGCTGCACTTCTTTATACTGCCTGCACATCACCATCTTGTAGTACAGAATCAAACATTAATCCCAGATTATTTCTCTGAGATCAAGGAAGGAAAATTGCTATGGAAAGGTGAGACACGTCCTATCCTGGACAGATGGTGCATCTCTTCTGGCAGAGGGGAAGAAAAATCCACAGCTCTTTTAATCACTTCAGCTCAAATTAAAGTACTCCTTCATCAAGGTTTGAACTCACACTAGAGGGGTAGCACATCACTGCAGAGCTTCAGATACATGCCCAGCTTCCAGTTGGTGAAGGCAACATCTGCCTCTGTGTTGGGTCTCAGATTTCACTAACACAATCCCTCACAGCCCCTTCCAGAAATGGACTCTGCTGCTCAACAGCACCAGCACAGGCTCTCTCTTAGGAGAAATGCCCATGATGGTACTCCAGAGAATACACAAGCAGGCTGTTTCAGCTGAGCTGCTAACACTCTGCACTGGTTACTGATTATAGAATTATTGCCCCTCAGTTAATTAATCACGTTGTCTGCAAGTAAAAGAATCTCACTGATCTTATAATAATGGTTACCTGCATGTAAACTATGTAAACAGAGAAGAATACAGGAGGGGGATATTGAGTCAATCTTGTCCTCTGCCTAAAACTTCCACTGATTAAATTCATTGCAGACAACATAGCGCATTGACAACATAGTTCAAGACAATTTTATGTCAGTTCAAAATTAATTTATACCACTTGTGTTTTCTTTAAAGGGACTGACAAAAAATTTGGAAGAACGTTACCCAAAATTACTGAAAAAAACTTACAACTATATTACTAATTCTGTATAAAGAACATAAAAATTCCAGATAAACCTGTGCAGGTGTTTGTGCATACCTGCAGGAACAGAAAGCTTCCATGAACTGTTTTCCCTGTTTATATAATCCCCTATTTATGTGCCAAAATAAAAAAAAAAGAAAGAGCAAAACATAACAAATATTACTGTCCTGTTTGGCTGCCAATGCACAAGCAAGACTGTGTGCACAGAAAGTTACATGTGTGTCCCACTGTCATCTCTCTCAAGCACATGTGGTGGCAGGAGGATAGTCTCTTCCAGGAAGGGATGGGACAGAGGCTGACAGCTGCATTTGCCCTTTATGTCCACATCCAGAGAGGAGCAAGATCTACAGATAAGAGTGTGCACGTATGTGGGAGTGAGTGCGAGTGATGGCTGGGGTGAGCA
Organism: Ceyx cyanopectus; assembly: GCA_013401355.1. Lineage (NCBI taxonomy): Eukaryota > Metazoa > Chordata > Aves > Coraciiformes > Alcedinidae > Ceyx > Ceyx cyanopectus. The sequence goes on along the minus strand of VYZU01026550.1, from coordinate 19,568 downwards.
CGTGCCTTCATCAATCAATAGAAAGTACACAAAAGGGACCTCAACTCACAAAATGCCCTCAGCCTACCTCCCGCACTCCTCATAGTTTCTCACGTAAGCACAGGTTCAGTAATTCCTCCTGCTCCATTTGGAACGTATTCCTCATCTCCATGCTGAGTACCACACAAGCCCATCAGATGAATAAGACCTTTATAAAGCTCACAGGTGCTGTTGTTCATTGCTCTTCATGTAATAAATATGGCAGTAAGCCAGGAAAGCCAAATGATTATATATGGCTTTGAGTTTAGGAAGGATAGGAGGCTGTGGGAGAAAGGAAAAGAGGGAGGGATAGAAGTTTAACACTACAGCCCTGTTTTAATGGATATATTATAAAACAAAACAAAACAAAAACACAAAAAAAACCACAAAAAAAGCCACAACAACAACAAAAAAACACAACATGCTGATGTGTATGTACAACAGAGCAAATGAAAACAAGGCAGGTTTCTGGAATTTTTCAGCATGTAATGTTCTAGGTGAGAGTTGACACTGCGCATACAATGAAAGAAATGCACAAAAGGATTAATTGCACAGGCAATTGCAAATTAGAGTTCCCACAGCTGGATAAGAGCAAAGACTAAATTGAGTTGTAGCAAAAATATGTTAAACCAGTATTAGCCACGGACAGCATGAGCAAATCTTTATCTGGACACAATTTAAACAACCCTCTCCCCTCTCTCCCTCCGCCCCATCCTCCCCATACACATGCTGTTCCTGAAAGGTCTCTCGGTACTGTGAGGTAGGGTTGTAAGTACCACCAGATCCTACAGAGGGACAGGTGAAGCAGGGTTTGAGTTCATGCTGGAAATCAAACAACAGTACTGAGGGACTGACCCTGCTGAGCCAGAGTTGCAAGAGCCAGCAGTGCACGGACACGGCAGAGAATACTCCTTGGGGAGTCTGTGGTGCCTACTCTAGGAACTTGCATGGCTGAGGTGACACAAGGTGTAGCAGCAAGCCTCTGGCCACAGCCTCCTCTTTTCTTTTTCATGGTTCCAGGCCACCTCTTCTCAGTACTTTGCCCCAGCCTGCAAGGGCAAATAACTGTGTTACTCAGCATGGGGGCTCTCATAATAAAACAAGCTGCAAGGAAGACAAGCCGATAGGCAGGCAATGAACCATGGGAAGAAGCTATGTTTTCTCTAACGGTACAAAATAGCAGCAGCCATCTAGCCCAGGATGGATATGAAGTTGAGATGAATGCTGTGCACTCTTCCTTGCAGAACAAGTCATTTATGTAGGAGACCACACATGTATCAAACTTGTTAGAAACTCTGCTCAGTCCATATGATAGAAGGAAGGAAAGGAGCAGACAAACCAAGTCAGCTTGGTGACAAGACATTCGTTGCTACCACAACTTTCCCTTTGTTCTGTAATGACCATCTGCAGGACAATTGAAATGGGGTACCTGGAATTTATTATAGACATTTCACGTTGTTATCAATATTCAGGAAACACTGCAGCTACACTGGGCATGAGAGAGAGTTTCACAGTACTCATTTTTCACACAAACACAATATAACACTTCAAAAGACTTAGCACACTGCCAAGAAAGCCTGAAATTTTAGGTCCACTGACATGGATTTGTGCACTAGTGACAAGTCATTTCTCTGTGTTCAAGTTCTCCAACTTTAGATGGGAAAAATAGTGCTCTTGCATTGCAGAATTCCAGGTTTATTTCCTGAACAGTTTAAGTCTTGAAGCAAAAGGTGCTGCACAAACCAGTATATGTGAAGTACAACTCTGTGCTAAAGTTTTATTACTGTATCTCCTCTTCCATAAAGGCCAGTCACTGCTCCCTTTTTCTCAATGACCACACTTCCAAATCTAAACACTGCTCAGTAGTTAATTTAGTTTTTATGATCAAGAACTTGGAACTGTGGATGAAACTGGTCGAGCCTCTTCTATGCTTACCCTCTTAAGCTCTTCTTATAACTATCCATTTATCGAGTGTTATTTAAATGTAGCCTTCTGGTTGGACAAGACAGGCTGTGAGCCAGAATCAAACTCAGGCAAAGGCTGTGCAAAAATTAACCTAGACAGAATAGTGTACTTGAGTCTGGAGCTGTTACAAGGTGGTTTGTTTCTGACAGTGGGGAAGAGGAGAAAGGGTAGGTAGGGACATAGGTTAATAAAGGTATTTATAAATACACAGGGCTGCCAGCTTCAGTAGCTAAATTCAGGACAATAATGGCATCCAGCAAGTCCAGATGACACACATCTGAGCTAATGGAAGGAGCTTTCCACAATTCATTAGTGCCCCAGCTTAGTAAGCAAAGACTCGTGGGGGTTGGATTAGCTTGGATAGAAAAATGTATAGTGGGAATCTGCTTTATTTTTTGGGAAACACAATCAATTTTAACACACCCCTCCCCAGATGTCAGTGCTTACTAGCAAGCAGTATCCCCTGTCCACCCCAGCAGTTCTCTTCCAAGACATGCTTCTAGAAAGGCTTCACTGAGGAATGTGGAGAGTACAGATGGATTGCTTCCATATTTATTCTTTTATTAGGAATTTGTTTCAGTGAGCACCTCTATCATAACATAGCCTGATTTATGCTTACCTTGCAGCAGGGAAGACAAATGCACAAAACTTTCCACAGAACAAGATGACCTCATGCTTTTAAAAGAATTTTGGTTTTAAGGATTTTTGTAAGGGACAAGACTTTGCCCTTAACAGCAAGCTTCAACCCAGAACCCATGTCAGTCCAAGTGACTCAATACATTACAATCTAATGACAAATTCTTATTTCAAGGCTCTTCATTTCAAGAACCATCTTTATGGTTTACATATTTCCTGGAGGCAAGCCAGTCACTTCCTTTAGAGCACTGACAATCTTCATTCCATCAGGACCAGGGTGACAATTACACTTCATTAAGAGGTGGGATAGAAAGAGAATGCAAAGACTTTTCCTTTACTTTTATGACAGCACCAAGCAGAGGCTTCTGCACTTTCTTTGCAGCAACTGAATTACAGAGGAGAAATAAATGAGGGAGAGGAACCTGTGCAAGGCTGGTGAATCTAAGTTTTGGGGGGGGTCCCAGAGCTACTTTGGAGAAAAGAGCCTTGAACCTAGTAGGCTCACTGACCGCAGTGAAAAATCTAGATCAGCTCCACTGACTGAGGGAATTAATTTTTCCCTACATCCCTCAGCACTATGTGCAGAGATAAAGGTTTGCCCCTTGATGCTTAGCAGAAGTCTGACTTTCGAGTCAAAACAGTACTGTGTCATCTGGCTGTCTGGGCTACACTATACATGTGGCGTCTGCTTGATCTTCTCAGACTGAAGAAATGCTGGAGATAAAGTACATGCAAATAAAAATAGTTTAGAGAAGAATGCTGGTGATAAGGCCCAGTAGTACCTTGTTGCTTCATACTTCCAAACGTTCTTAAAGAGCTGCTCATGCCTCATGGGGAAATAGACAGCACTTTTTGCTTACAAAAATAACTGACCAAATTTCCTCCTCCCTAATACTATTAGGCGAGATATTGGCATATAAACAGGATGCACATGTCTAAGAGGCTTTTTCATCAGTAACAGACCCCAATCCCAAGGACACCAACAGCCCTTGTGCTCTCATTGTGTCACAGGCACTAGAGCAAAGGGTCAAAATGGGAAAAAGAACTGCCATTATTATCTGTAGCCAAAATGACTGTAAGGTCTGAGGGCTCAAATTTCAGATGGGAAAATGAGAAGTATATGACCCACAAAACCCTCAAGCAGTTCAATTTTTATTTTAAAGATTAGAGGAGAATGAAGGCTGGGTAGAGACACCTGAAAACTGAAGAGAGGTTCAGTCAAACCTACCTTTCAAGAAAAACAAGATGTGTTGCATCATGTGCAAAATAATGCCTTTCTGTATAGCCTCCAACACTGTGAAGCAATAGTAAGGGGGAAAACCAAACCATCCAGCTACCCCAATGGAGAAAAATATTGAATTATTCTTTTTTAAGTCTAAAAACACCAAAAGATCTCAGGTAGGTCAATAGCAATAAAAAGTAAATATACAAGAAAGAATCATATGAACTCCTCTGATTACGTGCTTTTCTAAAAATAATCATGGGCACCTATTTTGCCCCTGAACCCAGCGAGCTGAATAAGATTATGTTACAGCTGCACAGTCACACTGCAAGATAATATGGGGATGGGAGCCAGATTCTCACCTCCTGTAAATCAGCACAGCACCGCTGGAGTCACTGCAGTTATTTTCGACAGCCCCAGCAGAGGATCTAGCCACACATTTTTGTGTGATGTACACAACTCAGAAGTAGCATGACCAGCATTATTAAAGGTCTTTTTTTTTTTTTTTTTT
>VYZU01026550.1:0-15101 GCA_013401355.1 Ceyx cyanopectus | reverse complement strand
GACCACACAAGAGCTTTCAGACAGTCAAGTGAAACTTCGCAAAAGAAAGGTAGGACGCTCATAAAATACTTTTTTTTTTTTCTAGTAATTTCCACTGATTTTTTGAAGGTGAGTCCATGACTAATTGATTGGAGATAAAGCATGGGGTTTCAACCTTGTTTCATGAATTCGTTAGATTTTTGTTCAAATAGTTTTGAGAAAAATGTGTCTACACAACATTTGCATTTCAGGAGCTCTTTTAGAGGTCTGAAAAAGGCTGACCTGTGGAATTTATATGGCATTTGGAATATATTCATTTTATTTCATATATAGTCTATTTATATTGTTCAAGGCTATATTTTTTATGGTTTTGGTTTATTTTTGGTTTTTTGCTGCTATCAGTTATGAAAAATCTGTTTCCTTCTGTGTCCACAGTTTGGAAGCCTTATTGAAAAAAGAAAGTGGGGTAAAATTGCAACAAAAATTTTAAAAGGAAAAGAAGACTGGAAACATTTTGCAGTAGTTCTGAAGTTTTCTGCTCATGCCTCATGGGGAAATAGACAGCACTTTTTGCTTACAAAAATAACTGACCAAATTTCCTCCTCCCTAATACTATTAGGCGAGATATTGGCATATAAACAGGATGCACATGTCTAAGAGGCTTTTTCATCAGTAACAGACCCCAATCCCAAGGACACCAACAGCCCTTGTGCTCTCATTGTGTCACAGGCACTAGAGCAAAGGGTCAAAATGGGAAAAAGAACTGCCATTATTATCTGTAGCCAAAATGACTGTAAGGTCTGAGGGCTCAAATTTCAGATGGGAAAATGAGAAGTATATGACCCACAAAACCCTCAAGCAGTTCAATTTTTATTTTAAAGATTAGAGGAGAATGAAGGCTGGGTAGAGACACCTGAAAACTGAAGAGAGGTTCAGTCAAACCTACCTTTCAAGAAAAACAAGATGTGTTGCATCATGTGCAAAATAATGCCTTTCTGTATAGCCTCCAACACTGTGAAGCAATAGTAAGGGGGAAAACCAAACCATCCAGCTACCCCAATGGAGAAAAATATTGAATTATTCTTTTTTAAGTCTAAAAACACCAAAAGATCTCAGGTAGGTCAATAGCAATAAAAAGTAAATATACAAGAAAGAATCATATGAACTCCTCTGATTACGTGCTTTTCTAAAAATAATCATGGGCACCTATTTTGCCCCTGAACCCAGCGAGCTGAATAAGATTATGTTACAGCTGCACAGTCACACTGCAAGATAATATGGGGATGGGAGCCAGATTCTCACCTCCTGTAAATCAGCACAGCACCGCTGGAGTCACTGCAGTTATTTTCGACAGCCCCAGCAGAGGATCTAGCCACACATTTTTGTGTGATGTACACAACTCAGAAGTAGCATGACCAGCATTATTAAAGGTCTTTTTTTTTTTTTTTTTTCCAGTCTCAAGCGTCTCACATGCTTCATTATTCAAACTTTAAATTGAAAAAAAAAAAGGCAAAAGAACCAAAAACCAACATTCAGATCTCAAGGTGCCCTGAGGAACAAACACATTTTAAAATAAAGTGGTTAGAAGTAAGGTACTGGGTATAAAGTTGGGGTTTGTTTACTTTGTTTCCTTCTTGTCCTATTTAATGGGTCAGAAAAGTTAGCAGGTTAAGAGGCGGGTTACAAAGAGGCCCACTGAAACCGTCCTCTCTTTCTTCCTGGCTAGATCAGAGAGAGTCTGGTTTGTTTATTTTTTCCTGTTGCAACATAGGTCAAAGTATTAAAAAGACTGAGAATCACCGACCTCTTGCTTACAATCTTTGGGCTCACACATATGACAAGACTGGGCAGAAAAGGTTAAGTTCAAAGCAGCTTGGACCTCTAGGGACACTTTGAAGTACTTTAGCATAATCTAAATTCATAAGGACCACTTTAATGTCTAAGTAAACTAACAAATGCTTTTGGAGCAGTCTAGCAACCCCTAAGGAAAAAGAGCTGTGCAGTAATAATCACTGAATTACCCAAATAGTCTAAAAAAATAGTCTGATAAAAAAAATCCTATTAAAGCTGCTCCTTTCCTTTGGTAAAGGTAATTGCATTTTTTTGCTGTCTGAAAACAGCACCCACCATCTTCCTCCCAAAGAGAGTTAGTCTTCAAAGAGAAGCACTATTCCTCATAATTGGTGACAGTCTACCGCGAGGAAGTTAACCATTTAGTGCTGGACTGTGTTCCTGCCCCAGGATGGCGATGATTCTGTGCCACTTTGGTCCAGCTGTTGGAGAACGATGAAGGATTAGCACTCCTCAAGCAGAGTGCAAGACCAGTGTGCTGCATCGTGGCTTTGGACAAAAATATACTTGAGAAGGAGTTGGTTAATCATCTACTCTGAAAGAAGAGCTCCTTCAGAGCTCCATTTCTATGTGCTTTTTACATGCACATTTCTAGCATCAACAGAGGGAACTCCGTTGTATCTCCAGAGAAGAAACAATGCAATATTTCTATCACCAAATGATCCATGACATGCTACAGGGTGGGATTATGCTTCCCTTCAAAACAAACCTCTCTTATGTTGTCAGTAGTTGCTCTGTCGCTAGAAAGAAATAGGACAACTTCCAGATACCTTGGAATTGTGTTTCTTGAAAAATGAGATTACTGTGGATAAGGAAGTGAAATCAGAGTTTCTTATGCTTCCACAGGAACATTAGTCTACATCCTTAATTCTGTATCATTGCAGAAGGGATCTACTGACCTGCCAGCCTATAGTCAGGAAGGAAAATTTTTTTTTCTCTCAATTAGAGAGCATAGAGAGACTTGTTATCTTCCATTTTCTACAGCAGTGTTAATTTGTTTAAGACAAGGCAAAGAATTCATACATCACAGGTTCTTTCTGGAAGACCAGCGTGACATTTTCTCGCTGCCTCTCTTGCTTAATCCAGTATTTACCCAAATCGGATGGATGTCGGTACAGCAGGCAAAGTTTTCATCCAGGACATTGGCCAACAGCTATTAACTGATAATGAATACAGCAGTACTAGCAGCCCTCTTCTTTAGACCACAGGACCTGCAGAGCAGGAAGGTCTCTCTGCTTCCTGCCTTGCGTGATCAGGCACAGGAGGCTGCAAGAACAGTGATTACTTCCAGGAGGGACTGAAGACCAGCTTTAGGAGCTAGTACTGTCAGCAGGGGCTCTCACCTGGCCACCTGACACAGGGGACCTCGAATAGGAGGAAAATACAACAAACAGACTGTCTGGTCACTGAAAAGTATGAAAGCAATACACTGTGGTGGAGCCCAGTCTCAGCACACCACAGAGCAGAGCCTTGAGGTGTAAGTGAAAGAGAGACACAGCAGTTTTGCTACTTTTCTCCCACAGGTAACATCAAGGCTTCCACTCTTTCAGCTGAAGGTGAAAGCAAAAGGGATTGGTAATAATGGCCTGGATCAAGTTCCCATTTAAAGTGGCCTCTAGAGAAGTATGAGTGTTTAACTTCAATGACCAAAGCAGCTGTGGAACTAATCACAACACTTTGCCCAATATTTCATCAAGCACAGCAAAGACCCTATATGCCTATGCCATTAATAAAAGGCAAAAAGTCAACAATTAGTACTAAAGGAAGTTAAGTTAATAGCTGTGGGTGAGGGAGGGAGGGTGGTGGTGGTGGGGACTATTATTGGTTTTGCTGAAGATAAGTAAATTCAAGGGGTGGTTTGTAACTAATTAAATGATCTGAAGGAAAGGGATCTCTGATTTAGCCAGAGACAGTGACTAAATCAGTAGAAGGACTTCTAACTGCACCAGGCTTGAGTGCTTGTACAGTAGCAGTCCCCACTGTGTACGAGCTGTTCAAAGCAGGGAGCACAAACTCTGCCAGATGTCCTGTCCATCCCACAGCCTAGCATGGAGCAACAACGTCATGTATCCACAATAGTTGTGCAACTTACACACAGTATCAGTGCTGGAATTATGCCCAGATTCAGCCCTGGTCATTCATAAATATGGACAGAACCCAAGTCCTTGGTTATAAACACTCTTACAAGCAGTTATGCAAGTGACTGAATAATTCAGGCTTTCTTCGCAGATACAGGACAATATTGAGCTATATAAGAACACAGCTCTGCCTTGGCACGGTCTGACATCTGTGTGCATCAGCCCTTCTCTCCATCATAGCTTGTAAACTGGAGAAGAGCAAAGCTTATATAAAGGCTTACAGCAATGTGGCCTCTCATGGCAGCACCCTTTACCTCCTAAGCATACACCCATCTGACTGTCTGACTCTCACTGTATGTTTTGCACTTTGCCTTAATCCCAAGTAAAGAGAAACTGCACCAATAGCCTGCTGTGGCAGGCTGAAATCCAGGGAAAGTTTGAGCAGGAACATGCCCATAGACAGGTACAGCTGTGCAGGGGACAAAAATGAACCCCAAAGCAAGTTTAGCACTGTGGGAAGGTGAACTCTAATCCCAGTCTCTATCACAACACATCTAACCCATTTGAATTATCACACACACATGTCATGCTGTTGCTATAAGAACCAGATAGCTAGAAGTTTGAGAAGGGTGTAAACTTGTTTTTTAGTAAAGCAGAAAATACTACCAGCATTCCCCACAGTACCTGACAACATCTACTGAAATAGTGTTTCATCAGTGACTTGCTCATGCTCGTCATTATTGGCTGACTTTCTTCCCTCATTCTCCCAATTTTCCCTTGACTGGACCATTTTAAAAATCCATTTCTTTTACCTGTACTGGGCCACAATATCATGCATTGCACACAGGTACCTTGCTCCATGAAAGCTCCCACTGCCTCCTGAGAGAGGTCTCCTGGGCAGACCAGCCTCACCCTGAACTGCATCAGGACTCAGGTCCAATTTCCTACATTGCAGCAATTCAAGGTGCTGGGTGATTTAACACCTCAAGGGCCACATGTGAAAATGCTCCAGCCATACTTACCCTGCTATACATGTGTGTATGGTTTCAATTTGCATACAAGCAACAACACAAGCAAATATGAATTGCTCATTGCTTTGCGAGAGGACTTTCCAGTCCCCTTCAAATTTGCCCATTTCATGTTTTCCTTTGAGAAGTACTCTATTCTCTACATGCATGATCAGAAAAACAGACAACAGTTTTTTGCAGGTTCAGTTGTTTGATCTCTGCAGCAACATGCTCCTGACACAGTTTTATAGCACTCTGTGGAGTTTTCTAGCAATATTTCTTCCCTTTCTTCAACAGTGGGATTGGAGCATGCCTCTTGCATGGGTGTAAGTGCACTTCCAGTCTTTACAGCCAACTCACAGCTGCACAATATTAAACACAAAAGCAAATTATCATTCCCTATTGCATTTTATGAAGGTGCAGAATATAGCTCGCTATTTAAGCCTCTACATAACACTTTAAACCTAGAACAAAAAGAAAGTGCCTGCTTTGAAAGCTTTTGGGTTTTTTTAATTGTTCAACTAGGTCTTCTGTTCTAGGTATTTCATACAGATAATGCTAAGCAGCAGAAATAATTCCTTCCACACTCATTCATTACACAAATTCTGACATAAATTTACATCAGAAATCAGCCCGATAAACACTTAGACAGGTACTTCACAAATGCTCATCTCATTCCTCAGCTACCCACAATAAATTATGAAAAAAAAAATAATCTTACCTTGCTATGAATTTGGACTACATTTGACAGTTTTGCTTTGGTGTTGAACTACGTTTAGCAATTTGGTTTGGTGCTTGATGGGTAACCACATTAAGGAACAAACAAACACGAAAGAAAAAGAGCATTTCAATTACTTAATTTTACCATAAAACATCTACATTTTCATGCAAAAAAGAAAAAAATCAAACCTTATTTTATTTTTCTGCAACTAAGAAACATTTTGTAGAAGGAGAGAAATAATTCCCAAAGCTACTTCTTCCATACCTTTTTGCACATTGCAAAAATCTGTCAGAGCCTAGAGTGACTCTTCTGCTCACCTTTTATGCATGCATTGTGTTACATGCAGATGTTACATACAAAATGGAAGAGAAAATATTTTTAAAAAATAAACAGAAAAAATGTATAAAAAGGTGCTTCAGTTCTTTGCTTCAGTGTAGATAAAAGTTTGAAGTATTGCCTCTCTCCCTTAAAATACAACAGAAAGCATACTTTAAGGATCCGGCCCTTGTACTGTACACAGGAAAGAGCCTATGAACTAAACTGAACTCCAATGTATTCAAGATTATTAGGCCAGCAACCACTTGTTTTCAACTTTTGTTCAGTATTTCATACCATGGGGCTGGATTTCTGTACCCCATGTCACTCTCCAGAAAAGTGCATGTGTGTGTGTGGAGAGAAACCACCATGGGTTTGTTTTTGCTTGACTTCACAGGGAGTTGCGGTGCCTTCTCTGGATGCACTTTGCATTTCTACTGCCAGTCCGTAGATCTAACCATCTTCAAACTTCCCCAGTGCATAATTTAGAATGGTGTTCACAGGGGGACACACAGTGGCACTCCAGGCTGCTTTCCTGATTATTTCTAAATGCATCTGCTCTTATGCCTGTGAGGAAAGGAGACCAGTCAGCATGCCTGCAGAGACAGCGCTGTGGGCTCTCAGCTCCTGCCAAGCTCTGCAGTAGCCTGGCTCTTTAGCCTGTCTCCGGCTGAGCTCTCACCATTCACCCGGGGCCTTTGAGCACTGCCTGCTATCCCTGTCTTCACAAAGGTCCTTAACTGAAGAGTTAAAAGCTGTGCAGAAAGTTGGAACAAGCCTGCAAAAACATTTTGATAAGCTTGTGTGCAAGTGGAAAGGCAACAGGACACAACAGCTAGGAGCCCACATGCTCTGCCCTAGGCTAGACATAAATTCTCCATCCCCTCCTCTGCTCTAAGTGATTCTGAGGCACATCCATACATCACGATACTTGACAGTTGTGCTCATGGTGTTTAAACTTGGGCAGCAAGCAGCTGAGCTCCAGTGTGCGATCTCATATGAAGCTGGGTAGATATTGCCATGGGAGTGTGGAACAGCTTTTAGCAGTCTTAATTTCTGTACCATACTTGTGTTTTTCTGCCTGGGGAAGGAAATACCACATGGTTTTGGGCACAGGCAGTGGACAGTTGATGGCCAAATATCTCCAGAGGGAACCATTGTGTTGCAGAGATGTTGAAAACCAAACAGCTATCCAAAAGTGAATGAAATACAAAGATTGACAAAGAATAGGAAAATACAGGTTCATCCCTGAACAAACCTGCACCTGGGACAGTTACATCCAGAGGCAGAGCCCAGGATAGACCTGGGTCCTGTGCCGGAGCCTTTGCCCTGCTTGCAGAGTGCCAGTGCCATGGACTGCATCTCACTGAGAGGAGTGGGCAGAAGCAGGCACTGAGGAATCAGCATCGAGTGTGGGAATGGGGCATCCATGAGTATCTTCATTCAAAGCCTGTGAGGAACAGGGTCCTCTGCCAGCGCACACTGCACCTGAAGCCATCCATCTGTTAGAAGAGACTTTGCTTTTGGGCTATTCCTTAGGCAAAGCTGCCAGGATTGAAAATAGCACTAATTCCCCCATACCCCTTCAACATCTTTCTAGAAGATGGTGGATAAAAGGTCTTGCTCCCTGACTCATTCAGGAGGATTTCTCATTCCACTTTCCCCCATAACCCTCAAGTCAGATGGGGATGTATCTTGCAGATTTTGCATGGTCGTCTTCCCACTAGTTAAAGCAACAGAGAGACAAACAGAGCTCTGAGTAACAAAGAAATCTGGGCAGGTGGGTGATGCTCATTTTTATAATCTGACACCAGAATAATTAAGATAAATGTCATGAAAAGTTACTCTAACACTTATATGTATACTAACATGCGATAGCCAGTAAGCAGCTGTGTTTTCACATAGTTAGATCAAAGAGCCTGCAGAACAAGAAGGTCATGGTTTGGTTACAGTGTCTAAACAACTAAATCAGTGGGTACCAGTGGGCCTGTCACTTGATCTCATTACCCTGACCTCACTGGCTCTGGAATTCAGTGACCTTCTCATATCAATATTTCAGAAATTACTGAAGTTTTAGAGTATGAAGAGATTCTCTCAGAGCTGGCTAAATAATTATATAAAAAGTCCAGGAAAAGGGAAAATTCGTCCCCCCTTTCACCTTAACATACATTTCTCAATTTCTCTTGAATACAGCACACACCCAGGGGGAGGAGCAGTGATTTTCCTTTGCAGTTTGCATCAGAGTATTTTTGTCATTAGAACAGATTAGTTTAGTTCTTAAACTCTTTTTTTTTTTTTTAATCAGATTGTTATTACAGCCTTTCTTTCTTATATTTTTTAGCTCATATTTTCCAGGATTGTGTGAAGACATATAGGAGGCTTTAATTCCCAACTTTTTTATCATTTATACCTCTGTAAACAGAAAGCCAGGTTCCCTGACTGTCATGATTTAATCATGTACAATTGCATTTCCTTTTGCCAACTTTCATTGTAATATCACACATACGAGGAGAAGGAAAGAGGGCTCAGTTCAGAGCCAACAACACACTGATACTACTTTGTTTTGTATGCACCTGACACCTGTTTGTCTGGTTACAGCTCACAAAAAAAAAAAAACCTGCATTGACCACATGAATTAAATTAACTCGAGTTTCAAACTCCAACCTTTGGGTTGATTTTCATTTTGTTTTAGTTTCGCTTTTTAATTATGTTTCTCACAATAAAAACAGCCTAATGTTTAAAACTTGGCTAAAGCTTCTTCCTTAAAGTTTTATTAGTTTTGCTCTGCAATAAACCTGGCAACAAAATCTCACAGCTTTATCAAGAATCCCTCATTATTTGGATTTTTTTCTGAAAGCATCAGTATTAAAGCTGCATTATCGCATATGGAAGTGGATTTGGGGCATGTACAAAGAGCTCCAACTGAAGCTTATTTCTATACTTGTGGTTGCTAAGTAGAATTGAAAGCAATCTCAAAGTCCTGAAAGCTCTGATCAAGTAAAGACTTGTTTATGGCTTAAATAGCAAAAGTGAGAGTCATCAGAGTTAGGGTTCTTCCCCCCACCCCACCCCCAAAATAGTTGCACAATATTTTGCAGTTTGAATAATGAATTTAGGTATTCAAACTCCTGCAGTTGTGCACTCTGCCCATGGTAATAGCATGCAGGCATAAGAGGCTTTCCTAGACACCTGGAAAGATAACACCCACCCCCAGCAGCAATGTGCCACAAACTGCCATCCCTCAGAGATGGCCAGATGGCTGTCTCAGCAAAGAGACAGGTCTTTAAAAGTAAGGACTTACGCCAGTGGAAACTCTCCTATTCTCCAAGAACCATGTTTTCTGCCAGAACTGCAAAAGATTCCCCCAACACTTCTGTTCCCAGCGTTCACACGTTGAGCAGTAGGTATGATGATTAGTTAGGAGATTTGGCTGTTACCAAAGCGTTCTGTGGAATAGCAGTGACATTTCTAATTCAAAGTAAGCTTCCCAAGCCTACCTACAGTGATGGGATATACAAGTCCCAAAACTGACTGAATGCTGGTAATCCTGCCAGGGCTGCCACAAAGACTTGTCTTCTCCAAGTTAAAGTATATAAAGTGAATTTATTCTGCTCTGTATTTAGAGCAATTCCACAGAGTTCAGTGGTGCTGCTCTGACTTTACAGCAAGGCAATAAAGATCATAATCAAGCTTTCTATGCTGCTAAGATATTTCTTACTTGGTTTTATTAGGAAAGGTATATTCCTCTCATCACGAAGGCGTGCATAGTTAGATAGCACATTGTGTAAAGATTATTTCTCCTGATGCAGCAGGCTCTGACTTTAACTGGGGCATTTGATCACCCTTACAGACTAAACATGAACAACAAAATGTTCTTCATAGATCACAACTAATTTTAAAACATCCTTTTAACTTGCATCTGGCAGTTAGAAGAACGTTGGTTGCTTGCCTGCTTTTAGATAGTAAGGTTAATGGCCCTTCAAAACCAACTCCAAAATATGCTGCGGTGACATACCATAAACAGTAAGTACTAGGAATTCCTTTTTGGTAGTAAACAGTAAGGGTAATGTATGTTTCAGGAATTTATCTCCTCTGTCTCCTCTTGTGCATGCACATGCAAGTATCATGGTTCATATACTAAAGCAAAGACAGAGCTGTGCCCACATTCACCCATGATGATCCCTGTTCTGTCCACAGATTCCTCACCCAAATCACAAATATCTGGTTATAAAAAAAACCAACAACATACATTTGTGTATCTAAGTTTACAAACTCAGAATTAGTCTGTAAATAATCTGTAAACGTCTGCAGTAAATGAAACAAAATTATAAATGAACAGCACAACTAAACTAACAAAAAATATATGCTGCTCATGTAAGTGATCCTTGTAATATTGAAAGAAAAAAGTGGGTGTCTATTAAGAGAAACATTTGCAAGAATTAATGTTTTACACAGTCTTCTTTAGAAGTCAAATTTCAAGTTTCTGTTTACACAGGCCTTCTCCAGGATAAGACTTGAACCAATCTTCTAAAGCACAACTGAGTTTATGGCTTATTCTGAAAGGGAGTCAAGATTATACATACAATAAATTCAGGAGCTGAAGAAACAATCAGACATCAGCTGGGACTTTGGCTGAGGACAATCCCAGTTTGTTCTTCACTTCTTCAAAGAGATTAACTCATTGCTGAAGGGATTGCCTTAATTAATGGACATCTAATTCGATTTGTTTTTAGACACAGCATGCACAAAAATGTTTTTAAAAAGAAGAGATTTGCTCATAGGAAATGTAAACAAGAATTTCCTACTAATAATTGGCAGGAAACCATTGTTTCCCATTATCTTGATGTGTAAATCCTAGATTTAAAGTGAAATTGCAAAAACATGGATTATTCAAGACATGGTTTCCATCTGAGAAAAAGAAGCCAGTTTCTCTGAATGTTGCAGTTTCAGAGCTGAGTGCATCCATCTTAGGACACATTGCTGGCCAAGTTGGGCCACAGATAAACCCATTCATTTTTGACGACCACCAAGGATGCATTTGATCTTCACCCAACTGGTAGCCAATGTTTCATCTGAATAGACATTGTCCATACCATGCACACATTTGATGTAATGTATATTACTCTGTTTGAATCCCCCATTATTTCTGAGAGATACTACCCTGCAGCTTCAACTGAATAAGCTTTCAGAATCTATTCAGGGGGAGGAAGGCTAGTGTGAAATTAGTTTAAAGGCAATAAAACCTCTGAAAAGAATGAATGACACCATTTACTACCAGAAGCTCCTAATATAAACATGGCAGTCAGAGTGTCAGGCAGGTGGAACAAACTGTCCATCAGATACTCCAAAGAAGGGTTTTGGCCCCAGGAACTGTGGCCTGGTTGGCCAATGCTTTGGGCATGATAGGGAGCCATGTAAGGGGACAAGCAGGCATGATCAAGTCTGGCAAGATTAGGTCAAGTGAAACATGACATAAACATGATTGTACAAATCACATCGCTGATAATCTCCATCAATTTATCATCAGCCTGAGCATCCAGAGTTTTGCCATTCCTGTGCAGATCCTCAGCTGAACAAACAGGCATGACTCACTGCGACCTAGAGGCTCTAACATGGCCTGTGTTACTGCAGATACCCAAGTTAAATGCTTTTCCTAGGTGAAGAGAATAGAGCCTGGCACCTACCTCGGGTGCTGGCCTGGATGAGCAGTGCAGGCTCTAGATCCCTCGTTGGGGAGGAAAAAAATACCACCACCACCAGAGAGCTGATTTAGATGGGTTGAACCTTGTAGCCTTATCTCTGCAAATGGAAGCACTGAGCTTGGGCTCTTCAAACTCCTCCTCAAGCACAGGCTCCTAGCCCTCCTCAGTCAGTAACAACCTGAATTTTCTCTCGTTCAACAGTTTTAATAACTTGTACAAATATATATATATATATATATATAAAGTAAAATCAAGCAATGATTTATCACCTGGTTACACTTTAGCTCAGTTACAGGCAGAAACTTCTAGAGCCTCGGGGTCAAGACAGAACATGAGGAAAGCCATATCACTAAATGGGGTTACTTTTAATAGTTCTTTTTAATATATAGCCCCAGAAATTCTGCAATACTCAAGAGCTGCTGTCTACATCCAGTGTGACAAGACTCAGTGATGTGCTTTTGTCAATAAGTATACACACTTCATGCTTACTTGCTTTACTTAAAGTACAAATCATAAATAGTTGTATGTGACAAATTCCCCAATATTGAACCTTCACGGCTGCCAAGCAGCATGCTGCAGAACAGAACAAGGAGGGCTATAATTTTCTTTTCTTCATTTTGTTATTTGACCTTCAGTTTTTCAGTTGTCCTTGGATCAGTCTGGAACTAAATATAGTAATTTCAGCATTATTTATATGTTTAAACCAAAGCTACCCACATGTGTCAAGGGACTATCATAACACTGTTCTAAATTATTTTAACAGCTTATTTTAAATTGGAAAATGTGGTTTTTGAAAAACCATTGTCAATTAATTATGATTCCACAAACTCCTAGCAGCTCTCTTGTGTTTTGTAACGATTTGCTCAGAGCCTATAAGACAAAGCCTCCAATTGGCTCAGAGAAAACTCTTGAAACTGTCCAGCTTTTGAAAATGCTGACTGATCTTCAAATTAACACATTGATAATGATTATGGCCACCAACTATTTACGAACGCAATGTGATTTACAAATAAAAACCCCATAGATGGATCAGCTACATCCTTGGGGATTAACAGTCATCGGGGCTGAAACATCCCTTAGGGCACTGCATCTCCACAAAATATTTGGAGTGGGAACCAAAACCCACCATGTTCAACTGCAAGTCATTAGTGTCTGACTGCATACAGTAATTCCTCCTGAAGTGAGCAATATTTTTTTTTAGCCAAAAGGTATTTGCCAAGCAAGGAAAAGGCAAAACAGCCACCATAATGTTACTCCTTGAAACCTTGGGAAAGAACATTTTCCATCTCAGGTGGTGCTTCCATAGGAGGAATGCCAGATACAAACAGCAAAGAGCTGGGTGAGTGGGTAGATGGGCACACATACATGCACACAATTTCTATCACACAGCACCAATTTCCCCCATATCATCCCAATTCTGCAAACAGAATTTATTTTCTTTCATTTACATAACCAGTGTGAGCAACTTCAGAGAAGGATTTATGGTGCAGCTTGGGTTTCTGTGTGGGTTGCTCTTTTACTGTATCAATATTATGCTTAACAACATTTTTCAGTCAGAAGAAGATCCATGTGAAAGTTGAAAGGTGAGATAATTATTTCTAAGTGTTCTCAGGTAAGAAAGATAAAACCCCAAGACTGTTTTATCAGTTGTCTAAGCAATGTAAGCGAAATTCAAGCTATGTATTTAAAGGGCTTGCACTAGTAAATTAGCTTACAGCAGTCATTTAAGAATTTATAATTTCTTTGATATTGAATGTGACAAGACATCCATGTAAATATTGCCAAAACATTTTTTAATTTTATGGTCAGCTCTGTAACTTGGCACAAAATAGCATCACTCAGAACAACCAGTCATTGCCCCCAACAACTGGAACAAGTTTTCTGACTATTAGTGACCCCAGAGTCAAATTTTCAAAGAACTGAGCATCTAAAATATTTCACTTCTTGGAAAAAAAAAAAAAAAAAAAAAGCTATGTCAGAAGGCTTACAATTCATTTCCTTAAAGATCTGAGTTGAAGCTGCCTAGATGCTACAAGCCTAAGGAAGTCACCTTGGGAAACACATTCACAAATAAACTTTTTTAAAAACTGTTTCATGTGTGCTTTGCAGATGGTGAGATTTCTACTGAACTTTTGTTGCTGCTCTGTTAACTCAAATTTAATATGGAAAAGTGAACCAGATAAAGTACAGCCTATCTTCTCCCAGTAACATAGCAGAAATGGTATTAATTGCCTGTCTTGCACTCCAATTAATTAAATCACAACTGTCTGATGTGCCCACCCTGGTCCAGATCAGAGGTGTGTGGGAGAACACCCAGTGCTGATGAGCGTGAACCTGCAGCCTGAGTGCCACAGTGACAGATACTGTAGTAGTGTGGAGATACTGCAGTCTTTCAAAAATGCAGAACAACAGATCAACAAACAGAATGGAGATATATGGGGCAAACCCAAGGTGGTGCCATAAAATACATTCAGGGTCAATAGCTAATGTCCCTGTTATAAAAGTTTTATTGGTTTTACCCAAGGTTATTTCCTTAGCTGCCAGAAGTCATTTGGCTAGATGTGGGATAAGGGGGTTGCTTTGAGCACTGAGCACGATCTACCTATCCAAGGATTAAATCAGTTATGTTCTGCTGCTTATTTAGAAGCTGCTTATTCTGAGTCACTTGCTATGTATTTATATATAAATGTAAATGCATACATATGTGTATACATACACATATACTTACAGGGTGTTTACATAAAAGCTCTCGGGAGATTTTTGGATGAGAAACCACAGTATTTTCCTTCAGTTCTAAACCATGCTTTATCAAGACAACCAAAAGAAGAGTTGCCAGATTTTACTGTCCTCCTGCTTTACTTCTAGCTCCAAGTTCCTCCACGTTTCAGAGGCTACTGACTATTTATGGAAAAAAGACAGTCCTTTAACCTAGTAATGCTCAAACTTTTATCACCTTTCCTTGCCCTTGCAAGGATAAATACTACTCCCCCAGACCCTAGTTTAGGAACATCTGGCTTAGCCATCCTCCTCCTGTAAAGAAGCACATCTCAAAGAAGTGGGAGATGAGCAGAAAGAGGCTGCTGAGATACAAGATGTCTGCAGCTGCACCTCTGCCTCTGCTGACCTATAACTGTTCCCAAGCGTAGAAGACCTCAGCATGCACTTTATCTACCAGCTCCTCATCCAGCACCCTCTGCTCTTTCCCATGCCTGATCTCCTTCCATGGTGCTGCTGGGTCTCACACTCCCCCCTACAGCTTTTGGCCATTCATCTGAACCTCTCAACTGTTCTCCATGGCCAAACAACAGTGAGAAAGTAAGAGGTGCCATCAACCAAGAGCTTCCAACAGGCTTAAGGAGCTGTTTCTCATTTCTTTCCACCAGATTCATTCCTGCAACAGACTTGTGCATGACCAGAAAGCCATGGCAGAACCAGAGAAAAACTCCTC